>JBBPLJ010000011.1:41486-66259 GCA_038089715.1 Veloporphyrellus conicus
ACCATTAATCGATTTGTCAACGAACTATGAGGTATCAGTGCGATTCCTCAGTAAGAAAAGTAATACGTACCAAACCTGCTCAGCAACTACAGAGGAAGCTCCGATGACAGTCATACTGACATCATTAAATGTCGCCCATTGAGAATCGATGACATCTGTTTCCTTGAAGTAAATGCCCTTGACACCGCTTTTAAGTTTCCAGTGAATAAGCCTGAAGAATATCGACAGAGCCTCGAGGATAGTAGAATCATAATCTTCGCTTATGCACCTGGGTAAATTCCACTTCCCTCCAGGGTCCGGGGCAAGGAATGCCTCGTACTGCCTCTTGAGCGCGCAAGCTAATCCAAGACTAATCTTCACATCTTCAGTGACCTGATCGATGATGAGGACTTCGGGATCCTTGAGTTTCTGGACGTAGTCGAGGCGCACACGTAAACATGCCTGGGCAAGTTTAGTGGGGAAGGAAATAAGGGGCACCAATTCGGTTTCAAAAGTGGGGAGGTTCATCTCCTCAAACAAGGAAGAAAGATTAACTTGAGCATCGCGAGCGGTGCCGATGAAGGCATGTACGGTAGTCAGAAATCCCTTTTCAAAGGTCTTCTGGATGGAGTCCTCTTTGAGTACGCGTTCTATGAAGGTGCTACAATCCTGCGTTTGTTTGGAGGAACCGTTGGCTTGTATACGAGGATAGACGTCGATACTAGTGATTGGTTTTGTCACATCAAGTGAGTCGCTCCCCGTCCATTTCTGTAGAAGGACGATATGACGACGTAAAGACATGAGGACGGTAGACCATGTGTTAAGGGTGTCGCAGCGAGCCTGGAATTGTTTCTCCGACGCAGCAACCTTATCTGCATTGAAAGCTTTGAGGGTGGGGTAAAGGGACTGGGCAGCCTCCAGTCTACAGAGAAGAGAATGGACTCGCTGCAGGGCGGTGGTCGGGTCGCGTTCGTCGTCCTTGAGCTTGAAAGAGTTTATCTCCTCTATGGCGGAATCTACAATGCGCATTCTCCTCTCCTCGATACGCCGGCGCTCTTCCGCCTCCTTCCTTCCGGCGAACTTTGCCCGTAATCCAAACCAGATGTTGAGATGGGTATTGTTGTGTTCTTCGGTGGAAGACTCGAGTGCGACAGCAATGCGAGTTTTCTCGGATCTGAGTACATCTCCGTCGAGGACAGAAGCCAGCATGGTCTGCCACTCCAAACGCTGGCGATCTTCCGGGGTTGCAGGCATGATTGGGTCGGACTCGAGCATGAGGGCGGAGAAGCGATCGAAAGCATCACCACCGATGTGACTTGAGCGATTAAGGTCTTCATCGTCACTGTCGCCTGCATCTATAAGCTGGCCCAATCCCCTCTGAAAGTAGTTTGAGTCTGGATCATCCCTTGGATCATCCTCAAGGCCTGGTTCAGACCTATAGCGCTTGACGAATTGGGAGTAAATATCAGAGTACTTTGGGAGGTTGTGTGTGGGGTTGTAGTTTGCGGATATGGTGTTTGATGCTGAGCCCGAAGAAAACGTGTTCCTTGACTGACGCCCTCTACCTCTGCTGCGCAGAGAGGTGTTTATGGAAGAGGAGAGCATTGAAGATGTGGTAGAATGCGGCCTCGAGATTGGGGGAGGGACCCAGTCGGGTTCGTCGCCGTCGTTGGAGTCGTGCTCCTCGAGCGAGAAGAGCGACGGCTGATGCGACATTCCCCGCCGGATGCTGGTCATGCTGGACTCCGTCTTAGATATTGTAACGTACATACCTAGTAATTAGTTATATCCGGATCACGTGATGCAGTATAATAAATTGGTGCCCTGACTGATATTGAACAGTCGAGTGACCCATCCGACGACGCGAATATCTACTACTAGCGTACAAGATATCACAGTCACCATGGGCATTGTAGAAAAGGCTAGTGTTTCGTCAAATTTTCAGCCCTGATCACGTACCTTGACCCCCGCAGATTAAAGAGATCGAAGGTAGGCGATCAAAGTGGTTCCGGACCTAGAGTTCTCTGACCATGGGGCAAACCATCTCAGAGGAGATGGCGAGGAGTATGTCCCTTGTTTTGTTTTTAATTCATTATTCGTCATGTACTGCGTTTATTAGCTCAAAAAAACAAGGTTCATGGCATCATACGAAGCACCAGTCACCTCTCTCAGATATCTGACCAGTCTTTCAAGTAGGCGACAGAGTATCACCTTGGTCTGCTCAAGGCAAAGCTTGCACGTTATCGTGCTCAGCTCCTCGAACCGACCTCGAAGTCTGGTCCCGCAGGAGTTGGTTTCGATGTGCAGAAGTCTGGAGATGCTCGTGTCGCACTTATTGGCTTCCCATCTGTTGGAAAGGTTTGTTTTCGATTTATACTTCTGATCTGCTGACCTAAGACGGCCCTGATATAGTCCACACTTCTTAGCAAGTGCACACATACAGCTTCAGAAACTGCAGCCTATGAGTTTACCACCCTCACGGCCATCCCTGGTGTGATTGAGTACCAGGGTGCCCGTATCCAGCTTCTCGATCTGCCTGGAATCGTGGAAGGCGCCAGTCAAGGTAAGAGAAATACGTCCGTATTTATATTTTACTTCATGCTGGCGCCAAAGGTCGGGGTCGAGGTCGACAAGTGGTTGCAAGTAAGTAATGGCTCTCCGAAACTTGAAGCATTCTTCATATCAAGCCAGCCGCCAAGACCGCCGATCTCATACTAATCATGCTTGATGCTACCAAATCCGAAGAACAAAGGCGCCTTTTGGAAATTGAGCTCGACGCGGTAGGCATCCGACTGAACAAACGGAAACCTGATGTTGTGTTCAAACGCAAAACCACTGGTGGAGTGAGCAATCCTTCTCTCCCTTAGTCTAAGAAAACTGAAATTAATCTTTGTTAAATAGATAACGGTATTGCATCAATTGTGCCGATAATCGCACACTCTTACATCATTTCCAAGCTCAACACAACCGTGAAGTTGACTAAAACGGATGAGAAGACCATACGGACGATCCTTGCTAGTTGTACGTCCAGCCCATATCACGAAATCAGACTATTACTTCCTCCCCCTAGATAAGTTGCACAATTGCGACGTTATGATTCGAGAAGACGTGAGATCCAAATATTTGATTTCCCCTCGATGCTACGTTTGACTGACAAATATCCTAGATCACTACGGATGAGTTCATAGATGTTCTGATCGGCAAGTCCCCAAATAGCCAAATCGCACGACAGCCTGAACCTTTCATTTAGGCACGCGGAAATATATCCCATGCCTTTGTGGGTCTTGTGCAGAGACATCCTAGATCCTCTTGGCTGATGCATTTGCACCAGATGTGTATAATAAGATAGACGCAATCAGTTTAGAACTTGTAGGCAGTCATTTTTTCACTTGAGGGAATCAAGCTCACCTCTGAGGCAGGTTAACAAGCTTGCTCGAACGGAGAACACAGTTGTCATTAGTTGCGAGATGGACTTGAAGTACGCAGACAATCCCGATTCTTAAATAGTTTACTTGACTCCACTTCCTTCAACGTACAGTCTCGACTACCTGATTGAGCGCATATGGGAGGGCCTCGGTCTCGTCAAAGTTTATACGAAGAAACGTGGAGAACGCCCTGACCTGTCAGATCCTGTATGCATGCGGAAAGGCGCTACGATTGAGGTGTGTGTCATTTCGATAATCACGCGCAATCATATGACATTCTGCAGGATGTTTGTCTGGGAATCCATAAATCACTTGCCACAAATTTCCGATACGGTCTGGTTTGGTGAGTTGTTTTCCTTAATACATGAACGCCATCTAGCAGATGATGAACGAGTTTCAGGGTATGGATCATCTGCAATGTTCTTGCCCTTTGATGTTTCATCTGTATTCTTTTTGCGCAGGGGCGGTCATCGAAATTTGCACCACATGCGCAGAAGGTCAGTTTGAACCATCAAGTACAGGATGAGGACGTAGTTTCGAGTATGTATCCGGGTCCTTGTCCTTGCTTGAAATCTGATGCTAGACGCATTGCAGTATTCACGAAGTAACATTGTTTCAGCATTTGTACTATTAGTGTACTTGAAAAGAGAGAAATAAATGTACTACTTTCCTCCCTCGGATTCCAACACAGATCTATTGTTGGGATCTACTTGCCACTACATAGATATTCGTGAATCCAGCTATGTGTATTTTTGCGTGCACTAGTTAACTATCGACTCAATGCCGGGCCGCGTTTGCTACTATTAGTGGTACTGGTCTACTAGCACAGTGCCAATCGGATCCTCTACCCTCTCAGCCAAGATCTCCCTCGGAAGCTTAGACATTTCGATTCTGCCAAGGACTGCAAGACATGGTCCCTGCTTTTGTGGATACCCACATCAGCTACCCAGACGCAGAGATGCACTCTCCATCGACTGGGAACATCATCGGAAACCCAGAAGTTGAATTCATTTTTCTCGGGACGGGTACATCGTCCTCGGTACCACACGTGGATTGCCTGACGGCACCGTCGAGTAAAAAGCCTTGTAGATCTTGCCTCTCGACGCTCATGCCAGAAGGAAAGAAGAACATCAGACGGAACACATCAGCTGTCATTCGAGTGACCACGAGAAAAGATGGGAAGAAGAAGTGAGTATCCCTTTACTGCACATGGAACTGTTCTTGCGATGAGTGACTGTCGCCATGGTTGAAACAGGACGGTGGTGATAGATGTAGGCAAGAACTTTCAAGCCGCCGCTATAGAATGGTTTCCGAAATATGGGTTACGGGAGATCGACGCCATACTCCTTACTCACGCACACGCTGATGGTGGGCTGGTCGATCCCGAAAGACGAGATAACACTGATGGTCGATTCAGCGATGAACGGACTAGACGATCTGCGAGGTGATTATCGTTTTCCCAACCCGAGCATTTCATGCCCTTCACCTTACAAGACGGGCCGACAACCCCACAGCATGGACCCTGAGAAACGCAATACAGAAACACATAGATATCTACGCTTCCCAAGAGACGTTCAGAGAGGTCCAAAGGGCATTTCCGTACCTTGTGGCGAAAGAATTTGCATCAGGAGGGGGCGACGTGTGTCTTTAGAATCGTGCAATGTGTTCATGGACTAACCTTTGCAATGGGTAGGTTCCCGACTTCAAGTGGCATATTATAGAGGATAGAGTTACATTCGAGATCAAGGATACCGACATACGGATTACGCCATTTTTGGGTGAGGGACGAAGCCCGGGCTGCTACTCGAGAATTGCTGATTGAGCTGTCAAGTACACCATGGACGCCTGTTCAGGGCCAGTTCACCGCCGACTCTTACACCGACGCCTTTTGCTACGCAGCCGCCGACACCGGGGCCAGATGATCCGCCGCCAACTGGACGACTGACAGACGACAGCATTACCCCGGAGATTTATCCATACTTTTGTTTTGGGTTTCTTGTGCAGGACGCGATCGTGTACATGTCTGATGTGTCGCTGATACCAGATGATGCATGGCAGGTAATTGAGGCGGGTGGGCAGAAATCGGTGCTTGTGATAGACTGTCTGCGGCTCCAGGCGCATACGTCACACATGGGGGTGCGAGAAGCGGCGGCGGCGATACGGAGGGTGGGGGCAAGGAGGAGCTACATGACTGGGTTCAGTCACGATGTGTCGCACGAGGAGTATGTGAGGATGGGGGAGAGTGTGGGGGGCTGGGAGGGGGAGCTGAACGAAACGGAAAGCAAGGGGCTGGCGCTGATGAGGGAGGGGCTGGAGGGGGAGGTGCGGTGGGTGCGGCCTGCGCACGATGGCTTGCGCGTCCTTCTTTGCGGTGATGGACGGCTGTGGGACGAGACATACAACGCGTAGCCACGTGACCTCTGATAGTGAATAGAAGGAGCAGCGGCTCTCCCTTCCCCCTCTCTGGCAAGGGGTCGTCCGCCATGAAGTTCTTTTCGCAATCCTTCGTGTACGAGTACGTCGCTTGCTTTTCTTCGTCTCCTCGTTCTCATTCTCTCCTAGCGATCCCTGGTCAATCGTCTCTCTCGCCTTCTTTCTCCGCTACCCCAACCCATATGCTTCCCATGTCATCTCCTGTGACGTCGTCGACCGCAGACAGACGGACTCGGGCTCGCTCCTCACGACCAGGCTCATCCTCAAGCGAGGCACCCTCCCAAGATGGGCCCCTCAGGGCATCGTCTCACGCACAGAGTCGTGGGTCATCGAGCAGAGCGAAGTCGATCCCTTTGGAAAAGTAGTCAGGTGTCGCACCAAAAACCTGGACCACGTCAAGGTCATGCAAATCGAAGAGACGCAGCTCTTCCAACAATCCCACGACGGGTGTGTCTCCCTTCGTCCCCACCTCCCACCTCTTTTAACCCTATACGCGCACAGGAGAACGATGCAGACCACCGAAGCCTACATCACTTCAAAGTTCGGCTGGGGTCTAACCAAGAGAATTGAAAGCCACGGCTTGGCACGTTTCAAAGCCCATGTCGACAAGGCGCGTTCCATGTCGTATGTTCTTCATGATCCGCTCACATACATGATAGTCTCGTCAAGGTGTCTCCCTCATGATGGATCTCATACGCCAAGCCCGTCTGCAACCTATGGCATTTGGCTCCTACATCTCCAGCATTCGCTCTGACATGTCGTTTCTTGCTCCGGAGACCTCCGGGTCATCTTCTGACAGTAGCACGGGTCGCAAGCCACAAATCGACCATGGCCCCACTTCGCAAAATGGCAAATGGTTTAGTCGGGTTTGAGGAGCGGAGAACTGACCGTCTGAATGGTTTTTGTTGTGCTAGCGTATATCTGACTTAACCGTGCTTTCTTACTGTCGACATCCCAATACTTTTGTATCATTAGCACGCGTAATACCAGAATGGACGATGTCGTGTCACCACTTGCATTGGCGATGACCGTGAGTAGTTGCGGCGTGTTCTCATCAGAGGCGGTGACCGCTTCGTGGAGATAACTTGTGGTAGACGTCTTTCGGGTGTCGACCGACGTGTCGGCTCTCGCGCTCCGTTCTACCTTAGCATGTACTTTCCAACGTCCGCAACGAGGCAGCTGTCAAGCGCCCCTGCACTGCCGGATGTACCGTTGCAGAACATACTCTCCTTGGTGTCAAGCCCCCGCAAGTCTCTCTTCTGTGCCCTCACTCAACACACGCTCACAGTCTGGCGCGTCCGCGTGCGTTCTTCGATATTCATTCTAGAGTGCATAGTGTCTGAGTCTCTCCCCCAGCCATCCACTCCCCTGGCATATCTAGCGAGGTCTGAAACATCTCTTGTCGAGCACGGCGACAACCTCGTCGCGACGTGGTCCCCGGACGGGAGCAGGATCGTCATTCAGGTGAGTTCATCGCGACGGTCTGCTTTGCTTCATCATAACGTGGTTCAGACGACGCTCTCATATCTCGTGTTGGTAACGCTCGATTACATACCAGACATTGCAGCATATCAGCTGCCAGACATCCCTCCGGGTGTCCAGCGCAACTTCCTTGCCGGCCCAGGAGAAGGATTCTCGCTTCAATCACTCAGTCTCTCGTTTGAAGGTGTCATACGTGCAGAGGGACAGGTCCTCAGGTAACCATTCTCTGCCGCAGGCCAAACTCCGTTCAGACGCTCTTTTTCTACGGAACAGCGTCTCGTCACGCAAGGACCACCTAGCATTCTCCACCAGCTCTCCGCCAGCCATCCAGCGCATTCCATGGCCTTCATATGACGACGAGAACGCCGAAAACGACCATTCCCAGAGGTCGCTTATTGGTTACGATATATGGGTCCTGAATGACGACGAGTTGCCATGGCTCGTAGATGGTGATGGTAAGTGCCGTCTTGTATGCCGCATTTCTTGTAACCATGTTTGTAGTCACCGTCGTGAAGATCTTGCATTCGACTGTGGGAGTGGAGACGTGGATAACTTCGGATGGGAGAGCCTATTTCGTGCGACTTCAGGAAAACTCCCAAATGCAAGATGCTGTTGTCCATCTAAATAATGAAAACAAGCGTAGCGATGGTGTGAGCAGAAAGCTTCGTTGGCATAGTGTCCATGCTAAAGAGACTCTTTATTCAAAGGGCACGCAGACTAACGGAACTGAGGAGAATGAACCCCGTCTAGATAGTTCATTACCGAATGGGCTTCGTTGGCAGGGGACTTGCATCCATGACTTTCAAGTTCCTCGCTGGGTGCAGAAGTCTCGGCGTATCGAGAGTGATGGATCCAACAGTGGAGCCCCCATCTATAATGAACCACGTCGAGCCGTAGAGGTTGCCGTAAATGCAAGGTTCTCTTTGGTCGCTATCGGGACATACAGGTGCGTTCGTGCACGAGCACTGTCCACCAAACTAAGTACCTTAATGCTTCAGTGGATCCATCGAGTTCACCGTATTTCCATCACCTGAAGGACCCGTGCCGACGCCCCAGATCATAGATGTCCCGAACCCCTATAATCGGCCACGTGGGCAAGTATCTACAATGGAATGGAGTTCGGATGGACATGTGCTAGCGGTGGGCTGGGGGCACGGATGGGCAATCTTTAGTGTCGGAGGACGATGCCTTGCCTCTGGGTTCGGAGTGGATGAGACCATTGATAGCCAAAGATTCCAGGATGCATTCATGCATGGGATCAAGGATTTGGTGGGCCTTCATGCGAACTTGATTTATGTTAGACTGAGCATGTTCGGGGTAGTTTTGGGCACCTGGCAATTTCGAGCTGGTAGTACTTGCTCACTCAAGTCCAAACAGTGAGTCTCTACCCTCGGTGTGTGTCGGTGTTGGAACACGGATTCACAGGACGGGATGGTCAAATATTCATCTTACCATTCGCAAAGAGCGCGACGACATGCCAGCATTCCCCAGTTCGTTATTTCTCTCTGTCATAGAGTAAGTCATTAAATGCTATCAGGACAATTCCTGTTATGCCTTTCTCCAAATGGATGACCGCGCACTTGTGTACCGTGGAGCAGATCAACCAGATATGAGTGTCATAAATCCAGAGTCTGACGTTTGGCAACATATAAAGGCAAGATTTGTTTGTTTTATTTATCCGAAAATTTAGACGATCATGCATTACCACCAGATTCCTCAACCCTATCTAGCATCGAATTGGCCAATCAGATACTCTGCACTCAGTAACGATGGGCGGTTGATAGCGGTTGCTGGTCGCCGCGGATTGATTCATTACAGTTCGACATCTGGTCGATGGAAACTCTTCTCTAACGCAGTTCAGGAGCAAGCGTTCGCGGTGAAAGGAGGTCTGTTGTGGTTTCATCATGTCCTCATAGCAGCGGTCGAGGTGTCAAAGTCTTATCAGGTCTGCGCATGAAGTGTGTTGGCCATGTGGTAGGAATTGTTGACACTTTGGACAGATACGATTATATTCCCGGGACTCGGAACTAAGCAACCAGAATGTCCTCCATCGGGAAATGATTTCGTCTCCCGTGATTATTCTGTCTCTTGTGGACAACTCATTGTTGGTTTACACCGCAGACAATATGTTGAGCCATTACCTGATCATTCCGACCGCGGACTCGATCAAACTACACTTGTGTGGAAGCATCACTTTCAATGGAATCATTGCCGTACCTTCAGCGGTCAGAGTGCTAAGTTGGATGATTCCTAATGCTCAGAAACGTGAGTTGCTGTGATTCATAGCAAAGGATCTTTGTTGATACTGCCTAGAACTCGGTGATCCTGTTGACGATCTTGCGGTAGCCACTGTCCTTATGATGGTTGGTAGGCAGTTGGTTTTGCTTCGGCCACGAAAGGTAAGTTATCAAGTTGCGTTGCTCGAACGAATTTCCCTTGTTTATGGTAGAAAATAGTCCGGAAATCAAGAAGTCAAATACGACATGCAGATCTTTGCAGACCGCATCGAGTTTTGCTGGATACACCTTCGTGGCATCGGAGCATTGGAAAACTCCCTTTGGGGATATGACGGACAGGGCATACGAGTCTGGCTTAACGCCCTCGCAATCGAATCGCCTTCATCTTCCGATGAAGTACCGCAGACCGTGAAGGAGAGTGTCAACATCCCATTAGATTTTTACCCGCTGTGTAGGTTCCTTCGTCTTGTTTCTATCCACCGTGTTTACAGTATCTTGTAGCCGTGCTCATGGACAAGGGGATCATTATCGGTGTGGAGCATGAGTCAGTCACCCGGACGAACCTGTCGTTTGTCATGTTCAGGCACGCAACTAGCGTACGTGGTCGTCTTGGTCTGGTTCTCGATGACTCAGGACACGCCCTTTACAGTCTCACCTGTTCCTTCATCATGTCTTGCGGCACTATTTGGAATCTGGACAAATACGAGAAGCAGTTCAATTTGCCACCAACTATCAGCACCTTGTGTTTTTTGCTCATAGCCTCGAGATCCTTCTCCACGCTGTAGTAGAACCGGAGGCAGCAGCTAAGACTGACGAGACTGGCAAATCGGACGCAGCCTCCAACGCATTGTCCGCTGTGATTGAATTCCTCGACCACTTTGATGTTGCACTCGATGTTGTAGTCGGTTGCGCTCGGAAGACAGAAGTCACGGGATGGAGGCGACTCTTCGATATTGTTGGCAACCCAAAAGGTTTGTTCGAGGTGCGTCTCACTTGTTGCCCTATGACTTTCTATTCGGACAACACTTGTTTTTGTTCAGATATGCCTCAATTCAGGTCGTCTCAAGACGGCAGGGTCTTATCTGCTTGTGCTGCACCATCTCGAACAGCGAGAGGAAAATAACAAGGATGCTATTCGACTCTTACAGAGTGCAATCAATGCACGAGAGTGGCAGCTCTGTCGCGAACTTTTGCGTTTCCTGCACTCGCTGGATGATACTGGGACTGCGCTCAGAGATGCGTTGGCCCAGACGGAGATGGTTGATGGCCCGGATACTTAGATTGACTTGACGATGTAACTTATTTGATTATGACTAGTTGGGATTGATCAGTTGATATCGACGTGCGAACGGCCGCTCAGCTACTACTAATGCCCGCTCTACTGCGACTCATTCGCACCGTCGTCTCCCTAAACCGCAGTCTACAGACATCAGGCGCGATGGCCGCTCAAGCGGTGTCCATATCATACCCAACCCTTCTATCGTCCCCATCGTCTCTTCAAGACTCTATCGGTAGGAGACTCGGATCTACAATTCCGGTCCTTTTTGCAAATGCCATCATGATTATCTAGAACAAGCCTTCGGGTCTCATCCACAGGCTTTAGGCATTATCATCGTTAAGGATTTACCCCTCGTCTACCAGACATACCGAGAGACCTTGCTCAAGCATGCATATAAATTTGCCCATCTGCCGGAGGAGACCAAAGAACGATATACCGATCCCGGAAGCTCGTACAGGTATGTCATGGCAGCACGCGAGCGATCGCTGTACTTGATTAAGATCGCAAAAGTTTTGGATGGTCACATGGCAAGGTAAGAAATTGCATGTCACTGGACTACGATCGTTCTCATGACCTTGGTATAGGAAATCATGAACGGAAGGCCAGGTAACCTGATTCTGGCCCATCCTTGACGGTCGAATTAAACCTGGATCGAGATTTACTCAAAGGATCGTACTATGCAAATCCCGTCAATGATATCGCCAATGTCTCTGCCGAGCTCAGAGAGCGATACCCAGAATATTATCGCAGGAACATATGTGTGTAAACAGTTGTAGCTATCGTATACGGTCTATTGACACGCCACAGGGCCACGCCCCGAAGAAAAAGGTGTCGAAGGGTTCGAGGAAGCGTTCAAGAACCTCGGGAGGTAGTCTCTGATTTTTGAGCGTTGACCAACGTGACGTTCTGAGCCTTCGTCCAGGTTCGTATTTAAAATCGGCTATGAGTTGGCGGCAGCTTGTCAACCGTTTGGTTCGGTCCATCTCGTCAACTGAGCGTTCAGCGCACGGCTAACATCCTTTACAAGCCTCGAAACATCTGACGGATTTGTCGATATCTTTACCGGACCTCATCAGAACCTCTCAGACCACAAAGGCTAGATTACTTCACTATTTCCCCATGAAAGAAGACACCGCGATACCTACTGAGGATGAGCCTATCGACAGCTGGTGTGGATTTCACCTTGACAACTCCCTTTTGACGGGACTCTGCTCTGTAAGCTGTGTTGAGTATTGGTCATAGTGGCATGTGTTGAACACTTTCGTAGGCCATGTTCTTGCACGAGGAGGGTGATGGAGAACCTACATTAGTTTCTTCTCCTTCGCCCGCGTCTGGCCTGTACATCCGGACAAGAGGCGGGGAGCTGACTAAGGTATCTATACCTGCAGATTGTCTGGCATTTCAAACAGGCGAATGTCTTGAACTCGTGACGGAAAAAAGACTCATGGCGACTCCCCATTGCGTTCGTATCGGGAAGGGGCAGGAGAAAGTATCGAGAGAAACCTTTGCGTTATTCATGCAACCCAACACGGATCAACAAGTTTCCGCTACGGAAACCTTTGGACAGTTCAGTAAGAGGATATTCGCAGCGCACTACGATAGTTCTATGTGAACTGTACGTCTATGGTTGTAGAAACACAAAAAATCTAGGATAAAGACAGGATTATCATATAGAGTGGCGGTTTACAAGATAGCTTGGCAAAGCACACATAGAAGCGCTCATGGCTGCACGGAAGAAGTAGAATCAGAACGACGGTGGGTCGAATGAGTGAGTGAGTCCGGCAGAACAGACATCACTGCAGCAGCAAGACTATTTCGTTTCATTGTTGCCGAACGGTCCATTTTGCCGTTACTTCTCCGCGACGAAAACGAAGACCGTCTGTCTTCTGCATCCGAGATGACACTCCAATCCTCGCTACCTTGCCGTGACCCCAATGAATTATACCGAGATCGGGGGCTCGAACGATCCAGAGGCGATGTGGAGGCATCAAAGAGTTGTTCTTCCTTCGTTAGTTTGTCTCCCTCCGTCAAGTCTGTAGATCCGTTGGAGGGTCGTCTGATCAGGGAACGGGCGTAATCCAAGTCACGGTATATGGCTTCAATCGCAGTGGCTACACCGTTTTCCTGTAGAGCTTAAGCAAGAGGCGTCAATTATACACTCAAAAGCTACTCACAGACCGAATCCGTTCCCCGACCAGCCTTGCGCTCTCAATCTGCTTTTGATCTGTGGTTGCCAAGGTTAGGGCTTGACTTAGACTATCAACAGTCAGCTTGCGGATAGAAGTGCCGACTCCAAGTGCTTCGACACGATCGCCCCAGAAGAATTGGTCGCCGAAGAACGGCTTGATAATTGTCGGGATTCCGGCTGAACATCTGTCAGTCTCGAACTTCTATAAATAGTCGTGGACGTTGGACATGCCTCGCAAACTCGCCCCGGTTGTACCGGCACCGCCATGATGGCAAGTAGCATCGATACGTTTGAATAACCAATCATGTGGGATCGACGAGATACTGTATATCTGCTTCGGGAAAGGTTCCTCAGATCGGGATCCTTCCGTTGCCTGCGTATGCAGTCGATCCGACCAGCCCTTTGAGAGGATAGCATGGACTCCACTTTGTACAATTGCATCCACCACACAGCGAGTCATTCCTTTGGGGTCCGGAACAACGATGCTGCCAAAGCCTATGTACACTACTTTCTTGCCAGCTTGACGAGCAGAGTCGATGAAAGAGAGAAGATCCTCGGGGGGAATCCACTTCTTTGCCGCAACGTCAGCATCATCGAGGAACCAATAACCTAATCACACATAAGAGAGGGATGCAATGAACGGACAAGCAATTACCAGTAACTCGAATCCATTCGGGCCAATCCAAGGGTGGAGGAACAACCGTAGGGCTAAAATTGTACAAAAAAGGGATCTTGTGGGGTTCCATACGGTCCAGACTAGTATTGTCCAAGTGCAATACGTTGCGACGCCAGCGGTTAATCTGCCCGGCCATCGCGCGCCAAAATACCTGGTCAAACATTAGGTACGTCTATGCGGAGTGGGGTTCTTCAGTAATGCTTGTAAAATGGAATTACTGGCCCTCTTACCATATAATTATAACCACCGCCCATCTAACGAGTCGTCAATATATCAGATATCCTGAGCAGAGAACCCGTACCTTGTGCTCCGGCACTGCGAAGGCGTGCGGATACACCCTTGATTTTGATCTAACTCAACCCCAACTGGAAATCAGCGCAATGCTTACCTCGTCCTCGTCCACGTCATTGTAAATGCTCTGAAATAGGGAATCCTAAGTGCTTCAGCGATGTGATACCCTCCCATCGCACTCGGACTTTCCACAAGGACATCGGTCCCTTGGCAAGCCTCCCAAGACGTTTTTAACAAATCGTCGAGCCATCCACGGAACTAGATCTCAAATGGAGCTGAGACATCGTAAGCTTGTAACGTACTTACCTTGAGTAACCCCTCTTTCCAAAACGACACCGTAAATGTACCGTTCTCAACACAGATGCGCATCAACTCCGCTGGGTCACCACCGACATAACCGTATTCGATTCCATGCTTCAACGCCTGTTAGATAGCGCGAGCGAGAAATATGTGTGCCTACCGATTCAATCCACGCTCGAAACTCTCCGTGGGTCGCAATTTTCGCCCGATGTCCGTCTGCCATCAATCCTTTCGCAAGTGCGATGTAGGGTTGAACGTCTCCCCTTGAACCGATAGTCAGGAATGTAAAATGCAAGGATTCTTTCGGCTTGAAAGTCAAAAACGTCGAGGAAGTTGATGTAAACATCACAGCAGGTAAAGATTCAGACATCGCCTCAGATGACGGGGAAAGATCGCTGTCACTTGGGCGAGACTTTGGTGGTTCGAATTCCTCCAAGATAAGTGCATCCTGCTTGCCTCGGCTCAACGCTGAAGCTCCGCCAGGATATGGCCGCTTCCTGATGTCCTCTATTTGGCTTTCAAGGATAGATACAAATGCACGCCGTCTGTCTTCGAAGCCGAATTCAAAGAAAAGTTCTTCGTGGCCCTTAATTATAACGGTAAGGCCATGGTGGCCAAAGCGCGTAGCCTTAGTCGTTTCCACGCTTAGAATGTCGCGGACGGGTAATACCATCTATTAAAAATATTGTCAGCGAATTCCATGCGTGAAATATTGGGAGCATACTCTAGTCCTCGTGCTTAGGGGACCAGTGGACTTGAAACAGAAATAATTTGAAGAAACATATAAACGTCCGAAGATGGGCAGAAACCGGAATAAATAGCCTGAAAAATCTTCGTACGCCATCAGGATCATGCCCCAAGGCGAATTGAGCCACCTACATCCAAGTAGTACTTCTTTGTCGTCAAAAGCAAACCACGCCCTAAATCTGTCTGCCATATCTTGATCGACCGCTGCCTCGGATGTCTCGAGTACACTATAGCCGAGCTCGCTGGAGGCTCCAGAACCTTGCCCATGATTCGACGATTCATAGACCTCGCGCACACCTCCATCACCTTGTGACTGAAGAAACGCAGAGGGTACAGTGCTGTTCGAGGTGATTATGCTGACACCTTTGCGGGGAACTTTGAGCCATGACGGTACGTTCCAAGGTGTATTTATTGCTAGTCCCTTGCTCACGGATGACGAAGGGTTTACATCTCCTGTGGAGGTTGATGGAGGATATGTATGAGTCCGGGATGAGGAATCGGGTGGCACTGTATTTGAAGATATTGCGATAGTGTTACCGAGGCTGGGAGACAAGGGCGAGGGTGAAGATGTCAAGGGCACGAACGATGCACCACCCCGCTTCGATACGTGAGTAAAATCCTCTGCGCCCCCGGGAGATTCCGTAGCACCGTATATGCGCGTCAAAGTTGATGGAAGTGATTCCTGGAGCGGTCGAAGCAAAGACGATAATCGGAAAGGTGAGTTAGCCTTGGTGTCTGGTGAAGGGAGACTGCGACTGCGGTCCATACTGTGGGCCGCCAAGGGATAACGCGCAGCCGTGGTATCCAGGAGGGGATGCGGAGAACTAGCGGGCGATAATCTATTGGTCCGTACAGCCTCGCGGATGTGTTCCAAAGCACTCTGTATGTCGTGAAAGTAGGCGAAAAAGTACGAATCGACCGAATAATGTTCTTCCTTATCGAATACTTTAACTTCGATCGTTTCGCTGAATTCAATGGCTGTCGATTTCTCCACATCAAGAATCACGGAATATGGTATGGCAATCTGAAAAGAGTAAGCAGTGTATACTCCTACCCACATAGTGTCTTACCTTCACGGTGTCCCCCATGTTCTGTGCTTTGAATATAACTTTGCGTATCGCCTTCACCCATTCCTCTCGGCTCGGTACAGAGTCTGCAGCTAATAACAGGCTCTTTTGATTGGTACGTAGCCGAATCTCCCTTTGCCCTGTAGGATCACAAGAAATCGCATAACGCAGGTCGACAATCCCGTTGAGAAAATAAGGGTCCTGAGTAATAATCAGAAAATGCCACAAGCATAGCTAGACGAATTACCGATGAAGACTGATACCAGGAAAGTGTATCATTCTTAAGAACGAACCAGTGCTTGATCCAACGCTTCGTTCGGGTGGCCCTTTTACTAAGAGCACCAGATTTAAGAATCTGATCCTGAACCTGCGTGAGTATACTTCTTCAAACCCGATAGATTAATACCTCTCTGCTTGGCATGTGAGCAAAGAAACATAAATGAGAGTTTGTGAGATACATGTATCCCTGTAACACTAGATGTTGCTGAAAATCCGAAACCATCAGTTCAGTGGAGTATGACTTACAAACAGAGCGCAAGAGCCAGCACGGCATTTCTGATTTTCGTTGAGATCCGGACCGACGGCGAACGAAACAACACACCTGCTAGTACTTCTTCAATAGCTTCCAGATCAAATATTTCTTTCAACTTCTCTGCCAAACGAGTCCGTCGGGTAATCTTAACCGTCGTCATGCTGCCTGTGCGGCTCGGGGGTCTCCGTCTCATGGCTGGCCCAAGCTGTACAGCCGGAGATGGTATGTGTGCCGCCTCTGAGTATTCCTGAGAGTTGGCTGGTCGTGGTGTCGTCGCTTCGAAATCATCAACATCAAGCTCGTCATCAGAGGTTAAGTTTGTATCAGGATCTACATGGGGTGCCCCATCCACTCTACTTCGCGCTGGAAATGTTTTCCCTTGAAAATTAGAGAGCGACGTGTCCTTTCGTCTCGAGCGGGCAACCGGACGATATATGGCATGGATAGAGGAAGCCATGTGAACCCCTGGGACCGGTGCTCGATTACCCCCAAGTCTAAATATAAGGATTAAAGGCTCGCTTACCGGCCGGCTCCTCGTCGCTATCGGAATCCGTTTGGGGATCAACTCGAGACATTGGCTCATCTACATCATCCGCATCTTCTGCCCAAGGAAGAGCCTGAAGAGCCTGAATGAGGGTCTGAGTCCCTGCGCGCATCTGCATTGGCAGTGTTCCGTTAGGCAAGCATCGAGAATGAGGACGATATGCACACGCACTGAACCAAAATCTCGAAGGGGCTGTAACAAAGACCGTGTGGGTGGAAGCGTTGGCGATGGAGGTATGATAAAGGGTGAGTCATCGCTTGGGACAGTTGGATCCCGTGGAGCAGCATGATCCATGGATTGCGCTCCGTCAGACTGCGGAGGTACGGAGCCTTGAGCGAGTTGAGCAAGCCTGGGATTTAGAAACGGTTTTCCGAGAGAAGTTACCTTGTCCTTGGTCAAGTAGGGCTTGGGCTTCCTTGCCTCTGTCCTTCCGCTTTAGGCTGAGTGTGCGTCTGGAGTCAGGGTGCAATGACGGGGTTGGCGAACGAGGGCGACCGGCGAAGCTCCTTCCAAGGTCCATCGTTTTCGCTGCGACCCTTTTAATACGTTCTTGGGGTGAGATATTTCCACCCGAGTCGTCGTGGTCGTCCCGCGAGTGGGGGTCAAGTCCTGGTTTCTCTGGAGTGACGAGACTCCGAGCCCGGGACTTTGTTGACGCAAGCCTGGACATTGCGAAAGGTAGGAATGGATTACTATACTAAGACAGTAGATGGACGGGATGTAACAAGGAGAAGGCGGGGCTGAGCAAAGGTTGTCTGGAGAGTTTCACTAGACTCCCGCACGACCGCGTCACGGTTCCAAGTAAGGACACGCATATACGTACATGCTCATTACTCGCTCTAGGACAGTCACTTCGTCAAACCTTGACACTAATTAAAGCGGAGCTTCAACTCCCTGTCGGCGGGTTCCGCCCCTCATGCCGTAAATGTCCTCATCAGGTAATGCCGACATGTCCTCGAGGCTGCTGCATTTTCAACATCCGTCCTTCTCCCTCCCTTCATCTACCCACTCTGCTTTCATGTTATCGTCATGAGAGGGGAATACTGCATCGCAGGCGCTTCCTTCCTGTCGTATGTGGCTTCGCTTTGTTCCCCGCACATCTAATTGTGTTTCAGCTTTGCGGCACTCTTATTGTTGATCTTTGTCCATGTAGGTCCCACCGAGTGTGTATCAAATGACATCTTATCGAGCCTATTCAGGTAGGACAAATTAATACATCCACTGTTCCCCATGGAATTTCAATGGTAACACTTGTCACCTATTCTGCAAGCTCTTCCAGTCTAACTGGTTCGCTAGGCTACTGTCAATGTTTCGGGCTATGGGTAAGTGATCCTTGCTTACAATACCGTCGAGGTTCCAACACAGATAAAGCGGAGCGCTATCCCAAGCATTTAACGATCCCATTCAAGGATTGTACACGGACAATACCTCATCTCCCCTCGGGCAAGGAGCCGGAATCAGGCAACAGTATGATTTTGGCCTCTACTCTTACTGTGCCTACGTGAACAGTTCTGGACAATGCTCGAATCACACCGTCGCAGCCAGATTTCAGCCGTACACTGCCATCACATCTGACATGCTCCTCAATTATTCACAATTCACGGCCTACATTTTTGTTCATACCACTTTCATCAATTCCTCATACCTGGGAACCAATTCTCATGTTGCGTACTACTTCTTGTTGCTTGGCACGATATTCACTGCGCTCTCCTTGTTCACGTGAGTCATGTTCCATCCCCGGATCACATCGTCACTTAGACTTCTCGACAGTGGAGTGCTCCGGAGGACTGTTCTGTTCTTCTTTTCGGCCACAATGTCCATTCTGTCTGCACTATTCATCTTGATTGGAGCGGCTATCTGGACTGCGATAGTTAAGAATGTTGAAAGTGTCAACACAATGCAGCTTGCCCCCGGCATTGTGTCAGGCATCCAGGTATCATATGGGAACGGAATATACCTCAGTTGGGCAGCGTTCGCCTGCTTATTAGCAGCCACTGTGCCCTACATGATTAGGTAAGTGCACTCCTCTCATTCTTAGAAGTAAACTAAATGCTCCATCTGAGTAGTTGCTGCACTTTCCGTGGATAAACAGAATGCTGGCCATTCAACTATGCACTGATGGACTGGATGATATCTCATGAGCCGTGGGGGACCAGTTCGCATTATGCTAGATACTCTGATAAGACGCTTGATCTACGAACCCCGATGGATTATTTTATGTATCTTTATCCTTCAACCTCATCCGTCCGATTCGAGAAACTCTGGACGCTGAATACAAATACTTCTTTTCGAATATTAGCCTCGATACTCGAAGTCACAACTCGACTGTCTAACGCAGTCCACTTCAAAAATAAGCCAGTATAACTGGGAAAAACACTAGCCCACCGCGAGGGTCGAACTCGCAGCCTTCAGATCGCCTAGTCATAAGAGTCTGACGCTCTATCCGATTGAGCTAGGCGGGCGACGCAGGTTGGCAATTATTGTCCTATATTATAATGACATTCGGGGATATTCCTCTCCCGAGAATATTCATGAACACCAGACCGGCATGAATGGACATGAGGATAGTTTCGATGGGCGCAAAGCTGTGGCGTAGGTGGTGATGCATCTCAGC
Organism: Veloporphyrellus conicus; assembly: GCA_038089715.1. Classification (NCBI taxonomy): domain Eukaryota; kingdom Fungi; phylum Basidiomycota; class Agaricomycetes; order Boletales; family Boletaceae; genus Veloporphyrellus; species Veloporphyrellus conicus. The sequence continues at coordinate 61,281 of JBBPLJ010000011.1, forward strand.
AAATACGATCACAGCCGAATGCTACGAATGGCGGGATGCAGCCTGATCTGTCACAGCCAGTGAAAGAAGCTACAGCCTTCAATGTGTAGGATTGATTAATTAATATGGAGACACTCAGGGTTGTGGACCCAAGTTGAAAGCTGACACGACAGCAAACAGGATTTAGAATACACTGGGGACGTCGCCAGGCGCGCAATGATCGTGCATGGGGGCGCCGGCAGTGGAAGAATCAGCCAATGTTTTCTTCCCAGGAAGGACATCTTGAACCGAGATACATTAGTGATGGTCGCTACGCAGTAAGCAGAGCGCATTCGAGAAAGGCAAACTATCATTCTGCTGTGCACTCAGAGTTTGTGCTGCGGAAGCATATTGGTCCCATGATCAGCTGCGCAACTGGTACACACGGTGAGACTTTCCACAACAAGGACGGGCCGAATGAGAACACACCCTGGGTCACACGGAGTCCACACCGCCCTTGAGCGGTCAGGGGCAGCATCTCATTCATCCTGTGCGATGAAACGGTAACAGCCGACTTCCGATCAGAAAGGGGGCCGATCTGTGGCAGCTAGGCGCTCTCCGCGTTGGGACCAGCACGGCTGGCGCAAGCAGCCGGCGAGAACACGTTGGGGATCGTAATGCAAATGGTCTCACATCGGGGCTGGCATGCCTTGTGAGGGCTCCTGCTGCGAGTTGGGCGCAATGTCCGCAGTGTAAGTCGAGGCTGACGTGAAGGTGATTAGTCATGTTGCGACGGCGGGACTGCCGACGGGAGAAAGAGTGCGAGCAAGGCGGTGAGGTGGGAAGGCAAGCTGATTAGTAATGGAGATATATACGTTGCTTGCGTGGCCCGCAGCAAGCTACCAGCTCGTCTTCTGCCCGACCACCTGATTCTCTTCTCCTCGTCCAAATTCGCCCTGCGGAAGGTGCGATCCAAGTCAAAAGCAGTCATACAAGATATCCTCCGCAGTACACCAGCCAGCCATGTCTGACCCTCTCAACGACACCTTCTACTCCGCCGTTGATACATATGGCTCAGACTACGCCAAGCAACAGCAAGGCCTCGACTTTGTTTCATTTCACTCGCCATCTGACATCCTCGCCCCACACCCCGATCTCTTTGAACTTGAATTGGACTCCAGCCTCGCGGCCTTCAACGAAGTTCAGCTTCAGCTCCTTACCGTAGATTCCAACGACGCCTACTCCTTTTTGAGATCCGATACCCCAACGTGTGGTCCTCCCTCTACTATTACCGTCTCTTCCGAGAGTGCATACGAGACACTCTCGACTCGCTCCGAGTCCTTTTATAATTTCTCCGACTCCTCGTATCCTGCAACCGACTGCTCATTCCCCCTCGACCTTGAAATGGACTTTCAACGGGCTCGCATCGGTAGCGGCTGTTCCGACTACGGTGGTAGTGCTGTGCAAAGCAATAACAATCTTCCCATGACTGTGGATCCCAGCACCTTTGGGTCTCTACCCCTTAGTCCACGCAATGCTCCTACAGCACCAGCCGCAGAGCTCGCCTTCAAGCGCACAAGCTTTTCTGACTACGGAGGTGCTACGCGTATACCTGCGGTTCCGAAATCTACGACCGCCGACTTCTATGGTCTCGGATTCATAGCCGCCGAGACGGTGTCTCCGTCCAATATGACCCAGCTGTCTGCTACCGCGTCTCCTGTGCCACAAGCCAGGTCGGTCCGCGGTGTCGAAGACCAGTCCAAGGAGGATCCTCGCAAAAAATATCAATGTCCAACTTGTCCGCGAGGTTGGTTTGCGTTTGTTACTGCCCTCTCTTTTGCTTATCGTGGTCCTGCTAGCTTTTGCTCGGGCTTATAATTTGAAAACTCACATGGCAACTCATGATCCCAACCGCCTCAAACCCCATGTTTGCCCTCATCGTTCATGCGGTCGCTCGTTTAGCCGTAAACATGATCTAGGTCGTCACTTGGTCAGCATCCACCGTGACGAGTCCATCTCTTCGACCCCTTCGGCGGTCACCAAGGCCATTGGCGTTGACAATGGTCCGAGAGGCTGGTGTGACAATTGTGGCAAGGGATGGGTTGGTACGGCGACTCACTGCAGCTGCGCCGATGTCAAGTAAGGCTATTGTTCTCTGCAAGTGTGACCTTTCTATGTGTGAGTTGCATTTGTCCGTGACCGGCATGTCCATGTTTCTCATGCATTTTATAGACCGGGCGAAAGACTTCGCCAATCGCGTCGTCGTAGTTGATGGTTGATTCGTCTGCTGTGTGTCAAGATGACGCATCATATCAGTCTACGCTATCTTTTTATCGGAGTATCGCGTATCGTACCGTTCGTGCTGCACTTACGAACCTAGCGACGGTCGCGATCTCGGGTGCCTTGCCTACGTACAGTACCTTGACAAGGATTTTCAGGCAGTATGTCTATTCTAACATGCCTCACTCCCCCCAACTTTACCACCGATTCGTGTTAACCTTTTTTTTCTCAATAATAAATTCGTATTTTCGTTTTTTTGTAAAACTTGCTGGTCTATATATTTAATGTATCTTACTGTTCAAGTCAATTGTTAAGGTGACGGTCCTGGAAATTATTTTGCAGCACCAATTCAGCAACATCGGTATTACTTGCTTTCGTCAGTCGTGTTTCTCCCAATGTCTAGTATGTCTTGGATACCATACGTTTGCAGGCATGGGAAGTTCCTCAAGCATTAGGGGCCGTTTGACTTACTAAGTAATAACCAAAATAGGTCACAGCTCGAAGATACTCTGTCGTCACCGCTGACGCAGAGTTTTGTTGGCTTAGGGGCAAGGCTATAAATCAGGTTTGCTACTGAATCTCTTTTTCTTACCCACCATGTCATCTCTCACTGAATTTACTACAAAAGCTTTCACTGCTGCAATTTCAACCGACAAGGTCGCAGACCTGCAGCGTGATTTTCAAGAGCCGCGTACCGGCGAGCATTTGACTACAGATCATGGCGTTAAAGTCTCTGATACAGACAACTGGTGCGTGGCGTGCAAGCCGGTTTCCGCATGTGGTTGACTTGCTTTCACCAGGCTCAAGGTGATCGGCTCTCATGGTGAAACTAACGGTCCCATGTTGCTCGAGGATCAAATCGGCCGCGAGAAAATTCATCGTTTTGACCATGAGCGCATTCCTGAGCGCGTTGTGCATGCTCGCGGCGCTGCAGCCCACGGATATTTCAAAGTATATGACAACCGTGCTTCGAAATATACCTACGCACCGGTTCTGACTGACTCGTCGCGCACAACTCCGGTGTTTGTTCGGTTCAGCACGGTACAGGGACCAAGAGGAAGTGCTGTATGTATGCTGGTACTTATCCCCACACTTACTCATATCTATTCCTGTAGGATACAGTCCGCGATGTTCGAGGGTTTGCGGTCAAATTTTACACAAAGGAAGGGAACTGGGATATTGTCGGGAATGACATGCCTGTCTTTTTCATACAAGATGCCATCAAGTTCCCCGACTTTGTTCATGCTGTAAAGCCCGAGCCCCACAACGAAGTCCCTACTGGTCAAAGTGCTCACAACAATTTTTGGGACTTTGTCGGTCTGCAGTCCGAGTGTAGGTCATGTGTATATAATGGATTGTCACTCTTCTGATCCCCTATCAGCGGCCAATATGGTGATGTGGGTTATGTCTGACCGCGGGGTCCCGCGTTCCTTCCGCATGATGCAAGGCTTTGGCGTCAATACGTTCACGCTTTTGAATGACAAAGGCGAACGTCATTTTGTCAAGTTCCATTTCATCCCCGAACTTGGTGTCCACAGTCTTGTCTGGGATGAAGCACTCAAAATTTCTGGGCAGGATCCTGATTTCCATCGCAAAGACTTGAACGAGGCCATCGATAATGGGACATATCCGACGTGGAAGTTTGCTATTCAGACTATCCCAGGCCACCGCGAACATGATTTTGACTTTGATATCTTGGATGCGACGAAAGTATGGCCGCAAGAATTGGTACCCCTTGAGGAGATTGGCGAATTGGTTCTGAACCGTACTGTCGACGAATTCTTCACCGAGACCGAACAAGTGGCTTTCTGTACTAGTCACGTTGTTCCTGGAATCGGATTCAGCGATGATCCGTTGTTGCAAGGTCGTAATTTCTCTTACTTCGATACTCAAATCACCCGGCTTGGAGTCAACTTTCAAGAGGTATGTTGCTGTATTAACGTTGTTACTACATGAATGGTGTTGACCCCATCTCAGCTCCCTATCAATCATCCTATCTGCCCAGTGCTGAATCATAATCGAGATGGTAAAGCTCGTCATCGAATAGTCAAGAGTAACGTCAATTATTGGCCTAACCGCAATAATATCGGGCGACCAGTCGCTGCAAAGGAAGGAGGGTATATCGAGTATGCTGCTGTGTTGTATCTTATCAAGATGTCGCTGACACCGTTCAAGGTATGCGCAGCGTCTCGAGGGCATTAAACAACGTGCCCGTGGAGAAAAGTTTAAGGAGCACTTCAACCACGCCCAGCTCTTCTTCAATTCTCTTGCTCCCTACGAGAGAATTCATCTTGCAAGCGCCATTTCCTTCGAGCTGAGCCATTGTGAAGATCCCGTAGTCTACAGGTCATATATCAATGTGCTCAACAACATCGATCTTGAGCTCGCGAAGTCTGTTGCTGCTAAAGTAGGCGGAGATATTCCAACTCACCCTGGCCGTCCCAACCACGGAAAAAAGAGCAAGGGCTTGTCACAGAAAGACTATATGCCAAAGGAACCGACGATCGTCTCCCGTCGAGTTGCCATCTTGGTCACCGACGGTTTCAATGGGGTGGAGATGCAAGCTGTTCGCGCTGCCTTGACCAGTGCCAAAGCCGTGTGCTGTATCATCGGACCGCGTCGAGGACAAGTTCATCCGATAGCAAGCCAAGGTGTCGGATCGGTCTCTGCGGACCATCACTTCGAGGGACAACGGTCGACTCTATTTGACGCCATATACATCCCATCTGGGGCAGAACATG
>JBBPLJ010000011.1:71978-85393 GCA_038089715.1 Veloporphyrellus conicus
GCACCAAAGTAGCAGCACACTCACACGAAGTTGAATCGCATCACGAGTGTAGAATGTCTCGATTGGCTTCTGGATCAGCGACTGGTCGAGAGTGAGGGCACGAGCGATGTCAGCAGGGAGGTATGCGAGGGTCGTGTGTACATGGTTGCGTGCAGCACCAGGATACCCCGAAATTCGCTGCCATATGATATCCTCGACTGCCTTTGGAGCAAGAGTATCGACGGACATATCCCGCACAAGCGGAAGCGCATCTTCGATGGCAATATAGTCATCCTCCTGGTCAGCAACAAAGTGATCCTCGTCCTCTTCCCTGGAGCGGGGGGGCTTTCTTGGCTTACTGCTGGGAGAAACGTGTGAAAGCGGAACGAGGTGCAAGTGGCCATTGTATACCCATACCTACGGCGAAAGAGCGGAGGGGTCGTTTAGCTGATCATTCTCGCTGTCGGCACGGATGAGGGAGGAGTACCCACCCTGTTTGTCGCGTTTGTGGGGCTCACCCAACGGGGCAGGGAATCGGCTGCTTCGATGAGCAGGAATTCGCCATCTGAGTCAGACACGCTAGAGTGGATGGAGATAAGCAAGTAAAGAATAAAAGGTGGAAAGAGCAGGATCAGACCTGATCACAACATCCCACTGTTTGGATATCTCTCTGAGCAGCCAGACGACGCACCACTCGTCGTCGACAGCGTCCCCGACGCGCATACGACCCTCAAGGACATTTTTATCGTCGCCGCGGCGGGCATCTGGATCCGCTGCAATCTTAAGCTGGAAGGGGTCGCGATGCCAGAGGAAGGCAGGGAGGAGTGTTTGGACGAGATTGTGGATACACGCAGCGAGGGACGTGCAAGCGACCTTATCGGCGAGTGGAGGCAGCGGGTAGAGTACAAACAGCAGCGTGTCTTCAGAAATCGACGGCCCACGGTTGAATACGTCCATGTCGGTGGTCGACGTCGTTGGCGGGAGCGCTGACAATATCGACAACCCCTAAGTTACAGGTTGGTTGTTGCCGCGAGTCGAGCTAGGCTGCCAGTTTGGTATGGCAGCGCACGCATCCTTCAAGGATAGAACGCTGATCGCGGTCATTGGCGACGAAGTACGCGCACTATACTTTTGCTTGTCTACCTGCTCATACGCCATGTGCAGGACTCCATTACCGGACTCTTGCTGGCCGGTGTCGGCCACATCAACGAACATCAGAAGAAGAACTTTCTCATCGTCGATCCCAGTGCGCCAGTGCAACGCCCCGCCCTTTTTTTCATTCTAACCCTTCCCTAGAGACCCAGATATCGACCATCGAGGCAGCCTTTCAAGAGTTCACAGAGCGCAAGGATGTAGCAATTGTGCTCATTAACCAACATGTGCGGGCCATAGTACTCTTCTCCATCAATGTGGGTTGATGCTCATAAGATGCATTTCAATCAATCTAGATCGCCGAGAAGATCAGACCGACGGTCGATCGGTACCAGCAAGCGTTCCCTACCCTCCTTGAAATCCCATCCAAGGATCACCCTTATGGTACGGTGTCACTTTGACGTGCTTGCTCCAGCCGCTCGTATGCTTTTCATTCACAACACGCTCCACAGACCCTGAGAAGGATTCCGTCTTGAAACGCGTGCAGAAGCTTTTCGGAGAGTAGTATACATGTATGGTGCTTCGGCATTTTCATCCTTCATGTCTCCTAAACCATCATGCTGGCTGAAATCATGCTGGGTTTCATTGCAATAAGATACATTACATGGGTCCCGGGCCGTGATTACATCCGAGCATAGTGTTAATTGCGCTCGTGTTTTCCTTAGCACTGCACAACACATGTTCAGGATGAACGAAACCGCATTACAGGCTCATTCTCGCGAACACCTGGCGCCCGCTCGACAAATACCCTGATCGGGTTGCGACTGTCTGAGTCTGAAGAAGTCCAATTAGGGTGAGCCGAACAACACTGAGCCGATGGCGAGGGCCTTTTGCGGAAGTAAAGGAGATACGCACTTGGTATGTCTATAAGGAGGTACTGGAATACGAAGTATCCTTCATCATTCTGTCAAATCACGCTATCAGCACGCATCTAATGCCCCTGTGCACTCCGCCAGACGTAGACACAACGCGCATGGTGCATGGGGACATACAGTACAGCGAGTACTCATGTGTACTCCATGTGCCCGTTTTGCGTACGATGACTGAGTTGACATCTGAAAAGCCATTTAACGCACCCTCACGAGATCTACATGCACCTCCCCCTCTGTCCAAATTGTCCTTGCACCATGGCCACCACCATCGTGTGATATCCGTCCGCGGAGGGCAGAAAATAGGCCCGTTAGTCCCCACCAGGACTGTTCTTCGGTTCTTTCATGATTTTTGTTCTTCTCCTCGACTGTTGACGATGGAAGCATCGCAGAGGGGATGGTGTCTCCTCTGAGATACTTGAAAGCATTCTTTGCCGAGTCAACCAAGGGAGACATCTTCTCCTTAACTTCCTCGACAGTCAAGGAGGCCAGTGAATCGGCAAAGCTAGTCCATTGGCCGTCCTTCTCATCATTCGTTGGGATTGATGGCGATGAGGAACCTTGAATCCAAAAGTTCAATAGCATATGTTCCCGACCGGAGGAGTCAACTGCTATCTGTGATGCTACATGTCGGTGGCGGTGACGCGGACGCACAGAAGAGGGTGGGTTGTTGTGGAAAGTGAGGGGAGCATGAAGGTACTTGGCAACCTAGCTCCCGGTTAGTGAACGGTTGGTTCTTCGTGGAACGTGAAGGACTTACTCGGGCAGAAGATTTAATTCGCTCACAGGCATCGTTATAGAGCACAGTGGGCGAGTTCTTGGAAAAGAGTTCCGAGGCAAGTGCATAGGCGAGGACAGCAGACAGTCCAGCACCAAGCAGTATTACGGTCAGATTGGTAGTACGTTGGGCTGTGCGTATCACTATAACGTATTGCCATCAGCCATTGTACACTTCGCCACGGATGACATATGACGGTCAGCAAATGACGACTTACCCTTGCCACCGACGCTCAGCTCTGACCACTTTTTAGCTTTCTCTCCGCGCTTCAAGGCTGCCTGTGAGATACCGAGTTGGAATGGCCCAACTGAATCCTCCTTGCTCGAGTGAGACGTTCTCTGCTTCTGGTCGAGGGCGGAAGTGAGCAGAGAGGACGGGGTACTTTGAGCGCTGGTATATGGTCTAGAGATGACCCCAGGAGGTACATTTGCTATGAGCCGTGAGTGAACGGGTCTGCATACAGGCCGCGGATAGTGGAGGATCCTTGATATAGGGACAACGGGGATTGTGGACATCGTCGAGGAGGTTGCAGACTCGTTGATGATCACTCAAAATAGTTATGTCAGTATCAATCAAGTTGGAAAGCTTGTAAGCCAAACAGCCGAACCACTAGAGCGCGGCTTCTTCACACAGGCAGCTATTTACCAAGTCGTGATCTACGACGACGACCATCTCTGAGCTCATGGAGTCGGCGAGTGTACTATTAACATAGTCGACTTGATCAAAAAGTTCCCATTAGCCGACTCGAACGACTGACCTCGTCATTACTAGTGACGCGCTCTACCAACTGAGCTAAACGGGACGACACACTGAGTGGCTGCCAAAGATATATTTGGGTCAAAATGACTCTTCAGGCAGGAAGAAAGCAATTCAATTAATATCTAGTTCCCTATGCTACTCAATTGTTCCATCGTCGTTCTTTTCATCTGCACTTGCGCATTTAGCAGACATCTATTCAATAAGGAAGAGTAATTACCGGTGGGCTAATCCCATCTCCTTCAAAGTATGCCAACACGAGCTCCTCTGCGACCCAGTCATTCTCAACAGCGCCCAGATCCGAAAAGACCAACTTCCTCGGGTGCGCAGGGTCTCCGGTGGGTGCAGTGAGTTGTACGTCGAGGGGGCAGCCCTTTGACAGTTTGGTAGTGGGGAAGATTGATTTGAGTTTGCGGAGAGGAGGCTGTACGGCAGCTTCCGTTTCAGCAGAAAGGGTTCCACGAGACTTTGCGAGTTGCAGACGTGCCGTCACAGCGCGCACAAAACCATCGCGTAGATGGGTGTACGAGGTGTGCCGCGTTGGTACTACGGACAGGGATGGGTAGACAGACTAGGGATAGATTCGGAATAACCTCACCGATGCGGAGGATGCACGACGTATTTCGGACTATATGATTGATTTTCTCCTCGGGTGTCGCATTGATGGGAATCTGCAGCGAACTTGCACGTCAATATTGGTGTCCACCAAGCACGGGGAAACGAACTCTGAGTTTTGGGTTCGTGAGGTCGGCATAGAACCCGACGGAATAGACGTTGATGCTTAGAAAGGAGACTGTCCGCACACCGACACCCAGGAGAGAGTGAGGTGGGGGCGGAAACCGAGAGGGGACTCGGAGCTCCTTTGGAAACTCGACGGAGGTGGCAGGATCAACTGAAGTTGGTGAGCAATATGCGGGGGCGTCGTCACATCAACAGCTTGCCTAGCACGTCCCCTCTGGGAGCATCGAGGTGGATGGGGGCGGTCGCATGGTGCAACGCGAATGCTGCGGAGAGCAGAGAGGCGACACCGTACAGGGCGGGCTTGGACCAGGAGCGGAACGGGCGGAGAGCAAACGGGTAGAGGAGATGTGACATGATCAAAGTGTTGGCTGAGCACGTGCTCGCGGTCCCGCCCTGCTAATCGGCCAAGTGCACACGCAATCTATCTGCAGAGCAAGGACGCGTCACCACGCACATAGGCCTAGGCATATAGTATATATATCGCCCTCCCCCGCCGTACGTCTCGTCCCATCTTGTCCCATCTTTCACTTGCTCTCATTCCCAATGACCTCCCTTGATTTATCCGTGCCTAGCATCGTTGCCGAGCTAAGCTCTGGTAGTTTAGCTATCCAAAGCATGGACATCGAAGAGGACGACATCGACGTCCTTGACTCCCCTGCTGATGAGATATCCTCTTTTGCTGCAGATCAATCTTCTTATGAGAAGCAAAGAGCCAACCTTGTCGTTTATCTCGATGCTCTCCCTTACAAATGCGAATCTCTCCAGGAAATGCAGGAGAAGCTAGAGCGCATCATAGCAAGGCTCATTATATGCGCCGAGTCCAAGAACTGGACCGTCCTCACAACCTGGGACGCAATGCTACAATGGTGAGTCTCCAACTCCTTTCGTCCTCACCTCTGTTATTCCGTCCAGTTGGCTGCAGTTGCGCTACCCCATGAAAACATCTACTCGCGCCAAGCTCGTTAGGTTGTATTACGAATTATGTCTCATTCCTGGATTGGACATTCGTGTCATCCGAAGTTGGGCAGACATGATTTCTCGCCTCCTTGGCAAGTCTGGCAAACGCAAGCTTGAACCCAAGGATCTGCATCTCCCATGGTCGCCCCTTTGGCAGGTTCTTTATAAGGAACTCTTCCCAAAAAAGCGCCTTGGTCAAACAAAGTGTGTAGCATCTAATCTTCTTCCTTGTTTTATTGACATCCTTCCTAGTCGTAACCTAAACAACATATTTCTCTATGTCGCAGAAAGTTGCAAATCGCACTTTCCCCCCGACGACATCCCTGACATGCTCAACACTTTCTTGCCGATGATCACTCCCAACGTGAGTTTCGATTCCTTTTCATCACCCGTCACTCATACATGCCGGCCCCATGTAGACGACCCTCACCATGATTCCAGTACTGACTTCGTTTCTTCCTCCGTCTCATCCGCACCTTTACCTTCCCGTCATGTTCAAACTCTGGGAGGCATTCAACTCTTTCTCGATGGATGACCGTTTCCTCGAACTGGCTGGAAATTTGGCCGAAGAGCATGTTGCGGGTAAAGCAGGTAAATTCGGTGAAGAAGGTGGTGCACAATGGAAGGACGTGGGCATATGGTCCGAGCAGGAATGGACTTTGTTGGTCAGCAAGGGGTTCGAGTCCATGTGTAAGCGCCTAACCGCGTATCTGTCATATTCAGGACCCTCACACGCATATCTAGATGTTCCTGTAGGAAAATCCAGAGTGAGCGCATCGGACACTGAACTTATTCGTGTGATTTTTACGCTCCTGTAGCACCCCAACTTGACTTCTGCGCACGCGGATGCAGCGTCAGTCCGCCAAGGATCCAAAATCAAGAAAACTATCAGTCGCATAAGTGAGCATGTTTGGAGGATGTTTTGCATACGTTCAGCACCCATATGGTCTTGATATAGATGCACTCGCTAAGTTGTTTGTCTATTCCATGGCCGCTGATGGCCCCCTTCGAGGAGACTCTGCATCGGCTACGCCATCTTCTCAAAGCGGGCAGACAACATATCTTGCGGGTTCAAAAGCCATGGATACTTTAGACCGCCTGATTACTAGCACGGAGTCGTTTTTCCATCCATCCAATCATGGTCATTGGACGGTGTTGGCGAGTAGGTCCTATGCGTTATACCATCTTTCCTAACTTTTTTTGTAGCTTACGAGCTTCCTTCAACGTTTAACGGCCGACTTTGCTGATCGTTGGGTTGAGGAGCAACTGCCTACCTGCCGCATCCCTGTAGTAAGTACTTTATGCGGTGATTTGCACTGCTGTTGCATTTATAATTTCAAGACCCGTCGTCTCACGACCGCAATTCGGCGAGCGTTCGTCACCAGCCTCTTGACACCGGCCTTACTTGCGATGTTCTCGAAAGATTCGCTCTCTCTCGCTATGACACAAGGAGCCCTGCGCGTGATGGCGCAACTCGAGCCCACGTTAGTCATGCCAGAGCTACTCGAACGCGCCTACGGAGGGTTAGAAGTTGTCAACGAGACACACCGGACTACGGCAGTTCTCAAGATGCTTTCGGGTATATCGCTTCCCTTGGTCTCAGAGAAGATGTGGCGCCCTGGTCAGAAACACCTTTTGCCTCTCCTTGAATTATGCATCCCAGGTATTGATTTGGTTGGTCACATTCTTCCTGCCCCTCGATTTGTCTTGACGTTCTTGGCAACAGAATGACCCAAACAAGACTATATGTGCGACATCATTTATTGTTGGTGTCATTCAGCATGTTAGGATTGGCGACATTTCTATGCATCAATCCGGGTTTGCGTTATTCGGCGACGCACCTAGCGAAGCTCTCACGGAACTCGACAATGATGAAAATCAACTCCCCGAGGGCGTTGAAATGAACCCATTCGTTGCTCTGAGCAGAGAAGAAGAACGGGCTCTCGTCCGCGAGAGTACTTCAGGTTTTGCAGGTACTTGATCTATCGTTTATCTAGGTCTCGGAGACTTAACATTGCAGATTGGGTTGTGTCTCTCTTTCGGCGCATTCTCGCCCTGTACGAGAATCTCCCAGAAGAGGGTGGCCGAAAGAAGACAACAGGAGGTAAGACTGAAGAGCTAGTTCTAAAGTCTATAAAGAGCATGGCCGATATCGTCTGTCTCCACCTCTCCGATCAACTTTTCGACCTCGTCCTCAACTTAGTCTATGATTACGCCGCAACGAATGCGAAGTTGAATGCTGTGAGGGCCTTTGGGCACCTCATCGCATGCCTCGCACGCGCGAAGCCTCAGCAAACAATTGACAAGTTTTTACCTTTCTGTATTTCGCAGATCCAGGAGGAACTGAAACATGGGGCATCGAGCATTCGGACGACCTCGACACATGAAAGCGTCCCCTCTGACACGACTCTGCACTGGAGTAAGCATTAGCCTATAATCCCCATAATTGTGTGCCGGCTTATATGACTTCACATCAGACATGACCATCCTCAGAGGATGCCTCGGATATGGCGGCCCTGCCGTGAGTTGCAAGCAAAAAAAAGGATCGATCATCTGATGGCACCCCTACAGCTCCTCAAACATAAAGAGACGGTTATCCAGCTCCTGTCGCTCTTGCTCGAGAAGACAAAGAACGAGAGAGGGTACTCAGGGACTGCTGCTTTGGTATCACGAGTATTGCATACTTTAACAGCCGTCTACCCCATCAACAATCATTTTGTCAACAGTGATCAATGGATAGATCCAGGTAGGAACTATGGCCTTGTTCCTGTTGATGAGGTGTGGTAACCCCCCTCTCAGACTTTAACAAGGCTCACAACATGCATTGGGGCCATCTTTATAACCCTAAAGACGCCAAGATTGAATGGCATGGTACGGTGGCGTTCTTGCATCAGCCCTCTTCGGAAGCTTACTGGAAGTACTCCAGTCCCCAACGCGGAAGAGGTTGACTTCGTACTTGAAATCTTAGATCGTATTGCCTCTCCAACGCTTGACAAGCTCGACCCTCTGGTAAACGCTTCTGGTAGATGGGATAGTGTGGCTCGCAATGATTTCTGTCGGTGGGTTTTGTCATATGAGTTGTCTTTAACTCCACCAACGTCTGCGGGAGTAGATATCTGGCCTTCTCAAAGGCAGTCTGGAACGGCATGTCCACGATCTATAAGGAGGCCCCCAAACGAGTTGCCAATTCCTGTTCCGATCTGGCTGCTGACGTGGAAGGACTCATCGTCGATCAATTGGATGTACAAGCAGGAATAGTTTTAACGGATCCACAAGATGCACGCTACCAGCGTGTCGTGAACTTGCGAACCCGGTTCGGGAATCTCCTACATCTTGCTGCAACGAAGCTCCGCGAAGACCAAGACGAGGAAGACCACATCGACGCTGTAATTGCAGTAGTCAGAGCTCTCGATTCGTTCTTCCTTGATTATGGAATGAATAGAGGAGATTTCACGACTTTGCAGAAGAATTTCGCCCAGTCCCGAGAGTGCGCCCAGCTTTTTTTCTTTCTTCTAGATGTGTCTAAGCAGTTAAGTTACTTCGTGCAGAGTAAATCACATGTCTGCGCGTCAACAAAACAACGCGCGAGTCATCTGGGTCAAGCGAGCTCAGCTCTACCATAGTAGTCGCTTATACATGCATGCCCTCTATCGCCGGCGCTCGGAGTTGGATGATCAATTGCTAAAGGACGACTTGGCGGAATTTTGTTTATCACGGTATACAAGAGTACGGCGGTACGTGGATGACTGTTCTTGTGGACCACCGCCTTGACATCGGTATCAGTCTTGCGCAGAATGTCCTACATAACATATGCAGCGTAAGTTACCTCGCGCCTTTGCCGTATGTAAACTGATGGCAGGGACAGTACTACGTGCGATCCACGCGATGCATCTTGCCAACGATGTTCGATTCCTTAAGTAAAGGGAACAACCCTGATCGCATGAAAGGTGCTCTTTACGTGCTTGGAAACAAGGGAATAAGTGAGTGGACTCTATCTATTATTTTATATCTTGCTCAATCGTTCCATGGGAAAAGCTGCATATATAATGGCTGGTATGATATCAGCTGTCCGCTTGTGCTAGGCTTACACTTTCACAGATCAAGGGCTGCAAAGGCGATACTTGCTTTCTTTGCTGGAATGCCAATGGGAGGAGAAAGTATGTATTGAGTACGCTTACTATACATCGACCAACTAAGACGTTGGAAGCCTTCGGTCCAGAAGTTGATCTCAACCAATTCCTCCGACTGTCTCATTCACCTCAACGAAGAAGCCATCCACACTGCTTTATATTCTGCGGATGTCCCTACAGTCAATGCTGCCCTCCGCGATCTTGAAGTAGAAGTGGAAAATCGCGATGTTGACAACGAGCTGCGGAGGACTGCTCTAGCAATAGCTCCTAAGAGAGTTCAGGAACAACTTCAGGAACATGAAAATACGGTACGTCTACGCTTATATACACAGGAACAATGTTGCGCAATGCTGATCCGTCCTTGGTTTACCAGGTGAAATCTGTGCTTGACATTGCTGTCCGTTCTACAACTCATGTTCGTACCTTACCTATCGTCATATCGTTGATCAATAATTATTCCATCGTAGTGGCGATATGTTCAAATGGCTGTCATTTTCATTCTTGGGCTCATGAGACGAGATGCACCTACGCCACCTGATGTGGTCAGGTTCTTGATGGAGCAAACGATCAGTGTCCAGCCTTCGACTCGGCTCAACGCTCAGCAGTAAGAATTATGTTTTTGATATATAGCGTGGTTTCTACATAATCATCACTTCCAGGGGTATTGTGCGAGAATTGCTTTTCATCAAAATGAGGACCTACGCAAAGAATGACGAAGAACTCTGGCTCTCTCGATGGAAAAATCCGTTATCTAGGGAAATTACCATCAGTGACCATACACAATTTATGAACACGCTCCACGAGTCTGTAGTAAGGCCCAAGTAAGAAGATTTGGCTTGATATTGATCCCGTACTGACGTTTTCTAGTGACACTTTTGTCGACAAGTTTGAGACAGGATTTTTGACATGGACCACAACTATTCGAGGCTACGCCACACCAGGCTCCACGCAACCTATTTTCTGGGATGCATCATCTTCACAGTCATTGGCCATCATAAACGAGTACATTGGAAAAGACTACTACTCTAAGCTAGCTGCATTATGGAGCCAAGAAACAGACAACAATACCGGCACTTCCGATTTGCGCTCAGAAAATGTTCTCTTTATCAAGTCCATTGGTTCGCCTTTTCATACAAAACAAGTGACGGTTAACATATGAATGATTCATAGCTAAGATGTTTGAGGATGCCACCCTCCTCGACCTGCTCGACACAGTGGAGTCCCTACTTGTCAACACAGATAAGTTCCGACAGGCTGCGGCTGCTGAGATTCTGACCGGCCTACTTCGCGGTACGTTAATTGGGACTTGTATTTGCGCGTGCTCATGTGCCATAGGGTCCAAGCACTGGTCACGACGTAGTCTTGATTTTCTGTGGAGTTGGTTCATGCCCCGCTTCGACCATATCCTCTCCCAAGCTCGACCCGATACTGTGGTTTACTGGACTTCATTCTTGCAAGTGAGTGTGCCTCATTGTTGTACGCACCACCTTACTCACTTGCTCGATGAGAAGACCGCACTAGAAGACCGCGATCCTCGCCGAAACAAGCCTTTGGTGGATTGGATCCTGTCTCTCCAACTAGACTTCCAGGGAGACTCGGCATTTGCAGGTATTCTGGCATGAATCTGACCTCCAAACTGCGTTATTCACATGACCATAATTTCAGTTACGAAATCATTGAATGCTGTGGTCGCACTAATGGATGCCATAGGGGTTCGATTCAACCCGATCTCGGAAAAATATGTCTCGCTATTCTTTGAGAATACAAACTCCAATTATGCAGAGGTGAGACGGCTTGGCCATCGCGTCTGAAACTGAAATGGAAGCTTGCACAGATCCGTAACACGATAGCAAATGCTCTTTATCTCATCGCAAGGAATAGATGGCGTCCATCGTACTCATCAGTGGCTGCACTGCTGGCCTCCTGTAGGGAGAACGAAGATCCCCTTGGCACTCGGTGAGTACATTGTATGCTTCTGTCTGACCGTACTGAGCGGCTTTGCAGAGCAAACCTATTCGACGGTCGATTCCAACAGATTATCCAGCATCTTGCTGAATGGAAGGACCAACGTTTCCCGCCTCCGCGAGTATCTCAGTCCCAAGTAAGTGTTCAACCACAGGTGCATAAATCTCATCTAATTCGTAACAAGTTTGATAGAGTTGGCCTCACGAGTAAGTTACACGCCACGCGATATAACGTCGCTTACCTTCTTCGAAGTGCTGTTATGGTTATGGGTTTCTTTTCATGGGTCCGATGCATGTCTTGTCTTTCCAGCAGCCATGAAAATGCTGTATGTTGGACATTTTTGAATTGTCGCGATGTTGCTCATATTCATAGACCTGAAATACTCAACATGTCGGAGCTCAATGACAATCCAGAATTGCAGAAATACAGCAGTGCAGTTTTGCAGGTCATGTCTGGAGTTTACTTGCCGGCTACATTTGCAGAGGCCATTCTAGAGAAATTGGTAGAAGCGATACAATTTTCCAAGGTACGTGAAACAACACTCATGTGCAGTTTCAAGACAACGGTACTGCTACAGTCTTGGCGAATCCGGTTACATACATTACCAGCATTGGTGATGTTTTTCTATCGCAATCAGTTGATGATCTCTCCCAATGGTGTCTTGAGGGTTATGGATGTACTTCTTGAATGCTTAGCAGATGAAAACGTGGAAGTTCGTGAGATGTCTTCGAAGACGCTATCCAGCATAGTACGTTGCTCGCAGCGTCAAAACATCATACCTCTCAAGGTAAGCAGTAAATAATAAAAACCTCAAAGTAACTGACACTTGTACAATAGAATCGATTCATTTCACTGGCGCGTGCAGTTAAGGTACCCTTGCGATCAGCACCTAACTATGGCGAATCGATGAGAAAACTACACTCTGCGATCCTTGGGCTCTGCGCGCTAATCGAAAGTTTCCCCTACTCTGTTGAATCTTGGATGCCTCCTTTGACAGAAGGTCGGTTGCACCCTCTCGTCGTTGTCATCATGCTGTGCAATTCAGTTTTAACGGATGATATATCTCCAGTGCTTGCCCGGCACGCGACCGATCCCCCTCCAATTTCAACGACAATACGTCACTGTGCCTCCGAATTCAAGAAGGTGCGAGAGTTTTCCTGTGCCATTAATTTACACCTAAGTGCCATGTCTGTTATGTAGACACACCAGGTAAAATGCCTCCTTTGAGTGAGAGGACACGCATGACAACGTTTGACCAGGATACATGGCATAAAGACCAATTGTTATTTGATGAAGACCAGTTGCAAAGCCTTTCCACCATGCTGGTCGGCACATCGTATTGTAGGGATTCATTATCGTAACTATCCGAGTGTGTACTTATGATTGCAACCTCGCAGATGCTTGATATGATGCGTTGGGACTGGAGCAATCTTGATTGATATGCTCATATGACCATTGGTAGATACACGTAACATGTACTTGGCTCATTCCTTCTCAATCCGTGGACGCTATTCCTGGACCCGTTAGAATTCCTGGGAAGACAGCTGCCAGTGGGGACACGGCCTTCGTTAACGGTTGCGTGATAACTGTGCTGCACGGCATGATATCGGCGCAGGGAAAACGGTGGACAGATTGTGCTCCACAGCTTATTCTTGTATTTTGCACGGAGGGTTTAAGCCTCCCTCATGCCGACCCGTTGAAAGGGATAAAGCTGTGTTTAATTTGTTAGGAATGTGCTTGTTTGAATTGACTCTTGGGCATGCCTTGAGCCGGAGGAGCAGGGCAACCCTCGTGTCATTGCTCCCATGAGACTTGAAATTCGAAGCCTCGTGGGAACCGCATGTCGGGACGTGTTCATCAGCTGACCTCAAGGTCGGTTCTGAGACAAATGGTGGTCCGAGCAAGGAGCTCCGGAGAGAAAATGTATTACTCCAAGATCTGTGTCATAAACAGCCGGACGTTTTCGTCGGTATTTGATTAAATCAGGATGCTAGCCGATGGCGGTGCCATCAATAGAGAGAGGTGAAACTCGAGCGCCGATATTGATCAAGTCGGACGATGCTGACAGTCCCGTACGGACGGGTGGAC
>JBBPLJ010000011.1:105599-116346 GCA_038089715.1 Veloporphyrellus conicus
CTGCAGACTGCTCCCACTCCCCCTCCCATCTCTCCCTCGACCGCACAAAACTCGTCATGTCTACCTGGCACGTCCTTGAACAGGTCATTATCTTCCCTCTCCTCCTCCAATGTCCCCCTCATTGTCTTTTGCAGTCCCCTCCCCCAAGTCTCCGCGAGATTCTTGGCGCATACAGGTCCAAAGGCGATGGCGACCGTGACATGCTTGTTGCCATGCTGAATGCCAAGAGCGCTGAGGATCAGGTTGGTCCCTCCCCCTCGATACCTTCCCCCATGCTCACAGTTGAGCAGCGTATGGCCGCTGTTGCCTCGCTCCACAGAACACTCTTGGACTTGTGCACTGCCGATGCCAAGATTCCCCCCGCTGCACCTCTGCAGCATTGTCCCCTATCATCACCTCGTCTCAGCAGCCCAAAAGACAAATGCCACTCGAGGGAGTTGTCCAGCGGACATGACTACCCTCACAAGTCTACACTTTCCCCGAGGGAGGCCCCCCATCAGCCACAACCTCCGCGTAAACGACAGCGCTATTCTCGCTCCCCCATACCACCTTCACATTATGATGCGCGCTCTTCACATCCACCATCACGTGATCTTCCACCAAGTCCGTACTCGTCTCGCAGCGATTCTGAAGAGTATTCACCAAGATCCCGAGCGTCCATGGCCATCGGGTCGCTTCTTTCCTCGGGGTCGGGCAGAGACTCCGGCCCTGAAGATTCCCAAAATGTTCCAGACGTGTCCCAAACACGTTTTCAGTCATCCGCTATCGGAGTGTCAGTGTAGTATTCAGGTCCCTTGGCTCGCATTCATTATTATACATGTCCCCTTTTGTACTTGTATACAGTCCATATCGTACGCATACACTGTTGCATCCTTTTTTTAATAATACTCGACCCGAGTTGACCGCTTGAAGACGTATACTGAAGCAGGGCCAGGCCGCCTGAGCGAAACACCGTGGAATTCCGCCTATAACGGAGGATGACATTCGATTTTCCATGGGTGCATTCTCTCAATTCCCACTGTCCTTTTCTCGTCAATTGACCCTCCCAGAGGAAAGGGTAGGACTGACGTGGTAGTAGAATGGCTGTATGTCGCACCTTATTTAGGCTTTTAGCCAGGTTCATCAGGCTTCCAGGCAGTTCACGGGATGCATATCTTGACATCTGAGTCCCGCTTATCCCCTCGCATGTGAGAGGGTGTGCTAACCGTGGACAAGGCAGTGTGCAGATATAAATGCATTTTTCTTGGATTTCCTGATTGGAGTATATAATAAGGTGGCCTGGTAGTCAAGTATTTCGACAGCGGTAGGGGAAAGAGTGGAATTTTCCTACGCACATTCGTGTCATCGGGTCATCTGATTCGCCGGGCCATAAAGACGGTGCTTGACGAGAGGCGGCGGCGGGTCAACTGACAGCGAGGAAAATAAAACTCGGGTAAGTGGCGCCGATGATCGGGTCCGTCGGACAGTAATTCTTTGAAATATGACAACCCCATTAACTGAAGGACAAGATAACTACCTGGCACAATCCGCGGACTGATCAACGTGCCATGTCACACGATGAAGCCAAGCTTCTGCTTGTCAACAATGTCAAGAGGTAAGAATAGCCCCTGGGATTCCCTTCGTATTCTTACCTCTGCTACTCAATATCCAGTCCGTACTTTCCCACTGGCCTGGGCGTGCTGCCGCTGTACTAGTGAAATCAGAAATAAATTGAAGTCACACTGCACCTTGCATGTCAGTGTATTTGTTGTCACGTGACAAGTCACGGTTCGTGGACGCGACATGTCACATCCGAGTCAAGAATTATAATCTCATCTTTCGCTCGCGCTTCAACACCACGATGGCAGAATCCGAAGACGAATACAATTTATTCAACGACTTAGATGCGTTTGACTTTGACAATATCCCTGAACTCCAAGCACCGTCGGTCACCACACATGCTTCTCAATCTGCCGACATTCCTTTGGCTGTGCCCCGAAACATTGTGCCATCCAGTGTGGCGAGTCCAGCACCATCTGCTGGTTCGAGTGGTCTCGAGGAAATGGATGCCGCTTTCTTTGCTGCTGTAGATGCTTTGGAAGCTCGCGCACTCAGCGAAATGTGCCGGGGTAAGGAATTCCGAACTTTTGATGCCATTCAAAGATCATTCTCACGCGCATGTAGGTTCGGGATCATTATCATGCGCGGAACCCGGTTTGTTCTCTATTTTCATGCCATGCCTATGCAGTACTAAACAACTTGCAAAGGTGGTCGCGCAACGAATGGTAATTAAGAGGCATAGTATCGTTGCACCCCGCTAATGAGCGGTTCTATTTAGATGATACAGTCTCTGGCTCTCCTCAAAGTGGTATGTCTGTTTCGCAAAGCACGTCTTGCAGATTTTCGTCTGCATAGGTCCTGCTGTCTGGCCATTTTCATGACACTCACACATTCGGGATAGAGTGCCCAAGTGCTGTATTAAGATCACGAGTATCCATTCTATGCAATCCACAGAAACATCTTCTGTTAACAGGAAAGGCAAACGGAAAGTTGAGGCACTGGAAGAAAGAGATGTACAAACTCTCTTGGCAGGATATGAAACCGAGCTCACCTGTCCCATGTATGTCTACTCCCATGATCTTCTATCCACAACTCTGAGATACTATCCCCAAACAGTTGTTTTGAGTTGCTGTAGGTCAAACAGGTAACATGACCAGAAAACTTATCATAAACATATCAGTGTTGGGGCACAAATAACAAACCCATGTGGACATACTTGTTGCGGTGAGTGCGGCTATGGGTGGTTGGCACGAAACGTACGTGTTGCATCCTTGATGCTCGGCCGCCATAATTGGTTCCTTTTTTAGATATATGAACCCACTTGCGCCGTATGTCGATCCGATTTAACGGTCCAGAATCCACTATTTCCAAACTTCTCTGTGGACAATATTGTGCGACAACACCTTCAGGCGCTAGCGAGGAGTGGCCGCCCGGAATGGCAAGAGAAAGGTTACAGAACTGTTGAATGGAATAAACGACTGGAGTTTGTGCCATTCGTCACTCTGTATTGTAAAGTGATGTTTAGTATCAACAGATCCTGGAAAAAACAGGCTGCCTCCAGAGCGACAAAAGAAAAATCAAAAAAGGCTGCACGCCCACGGCGGCGTCATCGACGCTATTACGAGGCCGAAGAGTATTCGTATGGAAACGCCTGGGTAATTGACGAGAACACGGACGAGAATGGTAACGCGGTGGTTGCGCTGATGCCGCGACGAGGGACCCGATCTAGACAATGAGTGGGCAGGACCCACAGCTAGAATATATCATGGACAGACCATCTTTTTGCATGCTTTGTCGCCACAGAAGATGGACAATATGCATCCGGGAAGAATGAATGTATAACAGTTGAAGTGCGGTTGCTATACGATAGGTTGATTCGGAAGCAATTCAATGCCTTAAACAATCATATTCGTGCTCATCATCACTACCAATATCTCCTACACTCCGCTTGTCCCTGCTCGACACTGATTGGGTGACGATATCGTCGATTATTTCAGGTGGCAGCTGATATTCAGAAGTTCGGACCACAATGGTATACACAACTGCGCAACTGTTTCAACACAGCCCGAGGAGAAGGGGAATGTGGCTACGTACCGTTTTCAATTTTCTCTAGCGACTGGTTAATGAGGGCCTGCTTTTTACGAAGTCCCTTGACGAAAGGTGCGAATCTGTCGAAGTCTTGATGATTTGGTGAGTCCAGGACAAGGCACCGGAGAAAAGGTACATGCCGGACTTGCAATCTCTCACGAAGCTACATACTTGGACAACTTGGGCACACCCCCTGCGGGAAAAACCGGAGACGGCAAATCTCATGAGCTCTCCGGTAAGATCGGACAGGCCAAGCAAATAGTCTTCCATGGGCAGTGGAAAGTACTATTCAGTGAGACGAGAGCGTATTGATAAAAACGGGTGCGCGAGTCAGACAGGTAAGATCCACGCACTGGGACGCCATGATCATCTGATAGGGTGGCCTGTACTTGGCTAAAGGAAACCAAGACGCCATGACCGAGATAATGAGCGAAGCTCAACGCCTCAATGTATCTGAGTGATGGACATCATCGAAGGGGTAAGACAGCACGCGGATAGGGTATCTACTCTTGAAGACCCGGAGAGACAGAAGTATGATGGCGCCAGAAGGAATCGCCCTGTACGTCCGACTTGATAACCGCATATATGTTGCGGACCTCGCGGAGCTTGTCGATGCCGCGTTCGTATGCATGCTTTGAATGCGCTCGGTGATCTTGCACGTCCGACTCGTTCATGATGCGGTGCAGAAGGAAGATGACCTTCTTCGAGAGGTTGGTGGCATCACGACTTGCCTAGGCACGCTAACGCTTGAGCGACGGTAATAACGGAGTGATCTTGGTGACGATCGGGCGTGTGGAATCACCTTTATGAGACGTTCCCGTCTGTCGTAGTGATCGTCGAGCTCTTGTTGGAATTGACTGAAAACTGGTTGGAAAGACATATGACCAGGAGGGAGTGAACGGAGGGTTGCGGACGTGTGTGGCGTGACGTCTCTGTTTCTCAGAGGGAGCATGCGCCAGTGCCGCCATGCATCATCACGGCTGCGGCCGATGGAGACGCGAGATGGATCCTCTCAGGGGAGGGACAACTTCACAGTATATGTATAGCGAGCAAGTCCGTCTAGTCCCGAGCAAGTGTCGTCCGTGTCTGCTTTCCTTCATGACCACCCTAATCCCTCCAGTCCGCATTCGTACGTAGGCGAAGTTCGTATTGACGAAGTAGCACACCGTGATCTCACAACTCTTGTTACATAGGCTTCGAGTGACCTGCCTCTTCTCATCAACGTTAAAGACCCGGTGGCGCGACGCCTTTAGCCTCGAGCTCGTCTTCAAACGCGTCCCAACAGGAACTTCCATATCATAACGCCGCCTTTTAGGGAATAAACATTCCCATGTCGGATCACTCCACACCCATCCCTACATTGCATCCATTTAGATGTTGGCGAGGTGTCGCTTAGAGTCCTCAGCCTGGGTATACGGTCGACGGCCTGATTGCGGGGGTGCGGTACGTGATCCGTTCCTCCCATGCTGGCGATAGCGAGCCCGTGTTCAGCAAACCGTGTCAAGTCCGGTTGCGAAAACGCCCCTATTATGCTACGGACCGGAGCGGGACGAGTTTAGCTCCCCTTGTCTGGTTGTTTCCGATGTCGAAGAGACGAAACGAGTTATCACTACGTACTCTGGCAGGCTACCCATTGAACTGGCTATCCTCGCAAGTCGATCTATTCTGGTATGATCCTCGCACTCCGCCGTGTTCATCTCACGTGTATTTATATCATGTCAATGGACGTCAGTGCTCTGTGTTCCTACGCTCGGCTGTGGAACTCCTAACAAGCGTGTGCGTGCACTCCATTCCAAGGTGTGTGCCACGAGCCCAGTCATCGGCTTGTCAAGATGTCTTTGAGAATGGCATACAACATTTATATCGATACAGTGTAATCCAATCAATATCCATGTAGTAATCAAGTCAGTCCACAGTGGCATTGAAAGCAGCATCCTGCATCTCTTTTACGGCCTTTTCTCGTATCATCTCCCAAACGATATTCCGCTGGGAACGAACGTCTCCCAAGCCCTCTCGTATCTCCTCCAGCCGTTCGACGTACTCACGCTCGTCATCCTGAAGCTCCCGTAACGTGGCCAGCGATTTCTCCAGAGTGTCTTGCTGCACCTGAGGCGAGGCAAAATGGGATGGATCGAGCACAGGCGGCCCGTCGTGTGCGTAAGATAAAAAGAGCTTGTGCGCATTCGGAACGTAGTCTGGAGGACGTGTGAGCCCGTCGTCTAGGTCGTTTTCCCCAACGTTCCCGTCGGCTTCCTCCCTCTTCGGTATAACCTCTTCCACCCGCTGTCTCTTGTCCGCATCTTCGTGGATGACCTGCCATAACCGGCCAAGGGCCCGTTTCATGATGGCTTCGCCCTCGATGAGACTGTTGGTCGCATTCTCGAGCTCGTCGGGTAGATTCGAACGGAACGAATGTGTGACGGAGTTGTCCATCACGAAAGAGGTGAAACTATAGTGTTGCGTCACGGGTGGTGGGTATGGGGCAAGGAGCGGCGGAGACGGCGAGCGTAGGTGTGGCAATCTTGGTGGCGAAGGAGAGCGCCGTTCGATGGGCAATAGACTTCGTATACGTTGTCGCGCTCGATCTTCGGCCTGAACCCATGTAGGAAATATAACGAGGACGAAAAGAAGAGCGCACCTCCCACTCATCCATATTGGGTCCCCATGCCGCTATCTTTCCTCTTCGAACCCATCTGGAACCTTTCATTGTCTTTTTACCCCAGTTTCCACCTGAGACACTGATGTTTAGAGATTCCGTCTCGGGGTCGAATCCTTGTGAAGGATAGTACCACGCGTTATGGTCGTTCAGGACGAATGGACTGACACGATACACATAAGCGGTTCATCTGTAGGATGGTTCAAACGCTCAAGGCTTACTTCGCGTCTTCTTGCATTGGTTTCTGCATGGTGTGTCGTGCGCTGGATCTGAGATGCGTGTGCCTCGGCAGACGCGACCCCGGCAAAGACCGACTAGGACATGACTTTTGCCCAGGACTAACGCTAATGTAGACAAAACATATCATTCATGGATGCAGGCTGTTCTACTATTCATTCCATTGTACTTCTAGCTTACAGTTTCAGAAGGCTGCCTCTGCTCTCCTGACTTGAATGACGTCTCCTTTTGCGCAACCCTTGCCTGCTCGAAGCTCCCCATTCCCTCAAGGCCCCAGCGGCCCATCATGGCTTTATCCTAGATATCAGAATATATGAGATCGTTGTTATTCGAAGAGAAGATCCAGTACCTCGTCCCAAGGTGAGCCTAACCCATTTAAATTCAATTAGACCCTCATAATGCGAAGCAGGGACAGCTCACAAGGTGTTGTTAACATCTGCTCTCCAGTAAAGACAGCGTTCGCGCCCGCCATGAAACACATGGCTTGCTCGGGCTCGTTGAGAGTGTTTCTCCCCGCAGCGAGTCTGATTATAGTTGCTGGAAGGACAATACGTGCAGTGGCTATCGTCCGGACAAGGGTATGGTATGGGATCGGCTGAGATGACCGGGTTAGTGACAGCCGCCGACATCCTCAGGACCGAACTGACTTCATTATCTTCCAACGGGGTTCCCTGGATGGGGACCAAGGCATTCACCGGGAAAGACTCGGGATGTTCGGGCATGCTAGGATGTTTACGGGTAAGCGACGTACCATTCACCACAGTGGTGCCCTCACTTTGAAACCTCATGAATAAGTCCGACTCGGTCCTGGTCAGTCTCCCCGAGGCCTAGTATACCACCAGAACAAACACTAATCCCGGCGTCGCGCACAGCAGCGATAGTATCTAGCCGATCATCATACGATCGCGTCGTGATGACCTACATCAAGCGTTATGTTTCGTCTCGTCCTCAAGTCAAAGCGATCCCCACCTTGGGATAAAATTCTCGAGACGTGTCGAGATTGTGATTGTATGCGGTGAGCCCTCTGCATGGGTCGTCAACAAAACGTGTGTAGCGGAGAAATAGGTGAAGACATACGCCTCCTTGAGCTGTTTGGCCTGCTCTGGGGATAGCATGCCGAGCGTGGTGCAGACCTCCATCCCCATTCCGCGAACTTCTCGGACCATGGTTAGAATTTTCTCGAACCCCCGTTTTCGACCAGCGAGGTCTCTCCATGCAGCTCCCATGCAAAACCTGGTGCTGCCATTTTCCTTGGCTTTTCGTGCGGCTTCTAGCACGGGCTCGATGTCGAGCAGCTTCGAAGCCTTGGTAGGAGTGGCATATCGCGACGACTGGGAACAGTAAGAGCCTGCAGATCGTGTCATGCGCAAATACGATCGCAAACGAGATCATCGCTCACAGTCCTCCGAGCACCCTCCAGCTACACCACACCGTTTAGAATCGATAAGCAGGGAGATAGAGTGGACTTAGCATACTCTTGATGTTCATCAGGGTGCAGAGCTGAATCTTGCTTGGGTCATGTTGCTGTCGATGTATCGTAGCTGCTCGGAAGACGAGGTCTAGCAAAGGACCGTCGTATATCTTCTGGATTTCCTGGCGGGACCAGTCGCGACGGATAGGCGACGGATCAGATGTGACCGTCGCAAGCAGTCGTCGTTTAGTAAAGCTCAGAGAGGGAGCCAGTGCTCCACGAAAAGACGGCGGAAACATGAGGACCTGTGGGGATTAACAAAGACGATATTGAGCATTATAATGGGGAAGAGTCGGAGATTGGACGAGCTACGTGCTACCTTGTGGGGAATAATCTCTACAAGTCGGCTCTGTCTGGTCACCTCTCGGGATATGGCGGGTCTAAGCTCGGCGTTAACATGCAGCGAATAGGTTCGGACTTATTTGATTCTCGCTGCATGCAGCATGGAGCGAATGACAGCTGTCGGATATTCATTACAGAAATATATCGTACTACCAACAAGAAAGCAAAGCAAGTGAGAAGATGCTACACGCTACGAGGACCTGCAAGCGATTGAAAACATAAATGCAGTGAATGCTATAATATAATGCTAAAAAGAGAATGCTAAGATATGACGGATGTCCGCGGTGTGAATCATCACCCAGAGTTCATGCATAAACAGCGTACGAAATATAGCAGGTCGTGAAGGCTAAAAGAGCGTGGGTGGTATCAAATGGCTGTCTTAGACCCGACGCCAGGACGAAACTGTGGGTTTTGCCTTTGACGGAGCAGCGCCAAGCATGACACCGCCAGTCAACACCGTGGTCTTCCCACCATCATAAGGAGTGACTTCAATCTTGGAAGTATCGACAAAGACGCGTGCTTGCCTCGCCTTCTCGCGGCGAGAAATTTTGTTCGAAGATGATGTCCTGCTGGAGGTTGACGGACAAGAGTCCGTGCGGGGATTGGAGACAAATGAAAAACCTGAGCTGGAGCTGGAACGGGAATCGGAGGAGACCGCGGAGAGAGGGGATTCGGAGCGAGCGGGGGGCGAGAAGCGGTCGATGACTGGGGTGGCCCAGGTGGGTGCGCCGACCTCGTCGGCAATCATAGCAAATATTTCGTCGTCATCTGCGGTGTCGTTTTCGAGAAGCTGTTGGGCAATGGTCTTTGACTGAGACTGGGCCTTGACGTAGGAAGGGAGGACAGGGGACACTGCGTCCGCAAAAAGCTCCTCGGACCAGATGGTCACGAGCTTTGAGCCTTTGCCGAAACGGATGGATATGCAGCCAGGGTCGATGAAGAAGTCAAATTCACAGCCGCCGAGAGCGGCGATCCAGTCGAACCATTGGATGCCAGTTGCAAGGCAGGCGGAGTAAATGGAGCGAGGGGGGAGGCAGTTTGGAGAGAGGGTGAGGCAGCGGCGGCCGGAGCCGCGGAGGGGTTCTTCGGGTACCCAGGTTGAGGCAAAGTGGGCAGTGAGGTTTGCCTGGAGGATGGACTGGAGGGTGAGGATGGTGGCGGTGGGGTAAGACACGATGAGGGGGCCAGTCAAATAGGCAACGGCGTGGGTAAGGGTGGCAGAGAGGTTGGAGAGAGGGGAAGCCATGGTGGTACGTGCGGGGAAAGCAATAGCGACAGAAGAAATAGAATGCGAAGGAGACGGATCGCACAGCGATGCAAAGAGTGCGGGAGAGAAGCTCGCTAAAGGTACGTGAAGACGTCAAGAAGGGGAAGTTATATGTCTGGGCGGGAACCGGATTGGGAACCGGACTGGGTGATCGAACGTGAGGGAGGCCTACAGACTGGTCAAGGGTCAGCACAGAGGGAGGAGGAGGAGGAGGAGGAGGAGGACTGACCTAGCTGCAGGGGGGGAAATGAAGGGGAGCGGGATTGTCAAAATCCTGATGGGGTGCAGGCGAGGAAGAGAAGAGGGCTTTATATCGCTGGCCGGGGGCGCAAACAAAGGCCATGCTGCTTCTTCTTCTGCGTCGCCAGGCAAGAACAAAAGACAAGCATCTACCGCTGAAACTGCCTTTTTCGTAAACAATAACTGCTATTGTCCCTAATCTCTACTTCCATCACAACTTGGCCCCTTCATCTCCTCGTCTATTCGCTCGCACGACCCCTTCCTGGCAGGTCACAGCGACCAACGTCCCAGTACGGCTATACAACTGGACCCTACTTTCAGTACTTCTCAGGCACTCGCTATCCCACGCTTACCCTTCCGTGCACCACCCCGCGCCCATCCCCCGCTCGGGGTGACACCACCTGATCCCTCTCGTCAGTGCGAACTGAGACAATAACGCACCACGTGGCTCACCACATAGAGTAGACCGTCCTCGCAACGAAAGCCGTCGCTGCAAATGGCTTGTGAACAACCCAGCATACCTTGCGAGCTTGCTTACTCATAGTACCAGATCGAGTGATCCAGCGTGGACTGAATCGACAATCAGGCTCGAAGTACGCCCAGTGCACATGAACTCACACTCATCCCCAGGCCGTCCGGCCCCTTTGAGAACCTCTTGAGTTTGAGTGTGCTTGTCGCGACTGTGATGCTACTCCAGAGTTAACCCTGCCTCGCGTGACGCGCCTGGAATCCATACAATTTAAGGTCTGACATGTACGCCAAAATACACTGGCGATCTTCTGCGTCAATCAGGAATGCGGGCGAGGTCGGAATCCTCCTACCTTCTGGTACGGCGTTTCGTAAGCGTCCGTTTCGCCCGTCCGAGCTTGCATCCAGAACATTGTTGTCATCACCCCATGCTCATCCG
>JBBPLJ010000012.1:0-10404 GCA_038089715.1 Veloporphyrellus conicus
TGGGCAGGACGTCGGAGTTCCAAGGATGTTGTGTTTATTAATTTCAATTTCCTCCGTGTCTCCAACGAGTTTTATTCAAGTCAAAAGGGATATGTGGACGGTCAGACTCGCCCGTGCGGCGACGGAGGGCGAGACCGCTCGAAAATCGGTTTCTTGAACCTTGCCTTTCCGCATGTCGTAATGTGAGCCCTCGGAAGCAGCTATCCGTGCTCGCCGAATCATCGACCAGTGACAATGGATCGCCCTTTGACAATCCTAATAAGACCGTATCACATGCCCATGTATGCCCGAATCCCCAACCCAGCGTTCCCAAATCCCATGTCGCGCACGGAACCAAAGGGATCGAACATCGGAGCTTGGTTGGACATGTGACCATGATTAGGGAAAGGAACGTGGTTGCGCCAACAGTGCCATTCGCTCGCGCATCTCGTCGTCACCTTCTCCGCCTTGGAGTGCCTTTTTTACCCGGTGGGAAGAAGTGCACTGTGTCTGCTACCGGCCACTGTGGCCAGGGTGACGTAGGGTTCCTAGCGACGTGCGGAGCAATCGAATACCTCATCCCAGGGCGGGTGGGGGTTCGCAAATGCGTTGTCCCTTGGATTGCGTCATTTGTAATGCCGACCCTGCTTCCTGTATGGCGCACGTTCACCTGTTGATGGTTGGACATCTACGTCCTTTTTTCACGCCCTCACGCATGTTCGATCATCTCGGAATCTCATGCCACTCAGGCGGCCCATTCGCCACGGGGGCTCACAGAACGACAGGCCACTGACAGAGCGCCGCGTCTCGACAGACATCGTCCACTAGCCCAGCACCCAGGGCCCCGACTTGCCTGACTTGGCAAACCGGGCACTCAACTGCTTCCGCAGCACTAACTCCAACAAAGAGACCTCTCCTCTTCCTCTCCACCTCACCCGGATGTTCTAATTAGCGTGGCGATGATGTAGATGATAACGCGAGAGACGTGGTCGAGGCAAGGACCTCTATAAGTATAATCTCTTCAAGGCGCAACCGTGTCTTTTTTCACACCGCCGATAGGCTTCTAGCACATCTACGTACCCCTGCCACATCCATCCATCCTGACGTGCTCGTATATGAGATTGCCATACAGGGTGGAGTGCATGAGTGGAAATAGAAGGCAGATTACGCTGACTGGGCACACGACCTGCGTATACCCGATTCTGACAAGGCCAGATGTTTAACACTTTGCACGGGACCCGTCGCGTTTTTTGGGACGAACGATGGATCCAAGCCGTCACGTCTTTTGTTCAGTTAGCACACTATAACGCGCTGTGTTGCAGAACGTGCCTCGTGAAAATTTGTCCCAGTACAGGAGCGGAACATATAGTGGTTGAACACACGTGGGCATTACATATGGCCATAAATGACAACCAAACTCGTCCGTGGGTGACAAAAGTGCGTAGTGCGCAACCGAAAGCTGTGCGTGACAGACATGGACAT
Source organism: Veloporphyrellus conicus (assembly GCA_038089715.1). Lineage (NCBI taxonomy): Eukaryota > Fungi > Basidiomycota > Agaricomycetes > Boletales > Boletaceae > Veloporphyrellus > Veloporphyrellus conicus. The sequence continues at coordinate 1,462 of JBBPLJ010000012.1, forward strand.
GAGATGCGGATGGATGATTGCCAAACGATATGTAATACAGTACAGCATCGCTACAATTTGCAAAAGCATGACCACGCCATCGGTCCTCCTCGGATGGGTATCAAAATCAGATAGGAATGGCACGAACCTCGTGGTCTTCTCTGAGGCCACTTGACCAAGCAGAGAGACTCTGGACAGGGTATGTCACACGTGATATTTTCGTTTGAGAGCTGCCCAGGAGAGTGCGGCTGTTCGGTGGGAGGTTACGAATTGATTCATGTCCTGCTCGGGGACGCGGTTGATGTCCAGTCGATTCCAGTATCGACAGAGGGTATAAACGATATCATTTGCGTCACGGTCTGAGCCGCGTCTGTGGACATATATGGGTGGGGTTTGGTTAGCCAAGCAAAAGTGCACAAATGGACAGGGACTTGCATCGACCAAGCTTTCAGTTTGTCCCGGACAAACTCTGAGAGGGTCAAAAAGGGAATCCCTTTGATCTTCATCGTCGTGGATGTGTCCAACCGTCGAGGACCATGCTCGCCAGCGGGCAAAATTTCGATCTGGAATATCATGGGTAAGGGTATCACCACAGAGGGGAGAGCTGACCTCGATGGCGGGAATAAGCCGCCGATAGGTGGCATGTAAGCTGTACAAACAAGTGTTACAACGAACAGGCGGCAGAGGAGGAGGAATGTACCGGTTGCTCCATGGTGAGTGGGTGGTAGTAAAGTACTCGCTGTTCGCGACAGCTTGGCGGACGCGGCGAAAGGGGTGCGTTGAACCGCCATCGACGATGCAAAAGATTTCCTATGAAACGATGAGGATGGGTGCATGAGGACAAAGAAGGGAGGCACATCGCAACGGGGGCTGTCTGACATGACAGCGGTGAGGATGTTGCCGTGGAATGCGTGGGGGATGGCATGCATGTTGAGGAGGTGAGAGAGAGCCATGGCGGCCTCGAGGAGCCTTCTGGTGTCAGAGGACATGGGTAGGGGAGAGGAGGTGGAGGGGTGTCGGAATGGGGCGCATAATTAATAGAGCGCTGGGAGAGGAGCGTAGGAACGAAGGAAGGTGCGTAATTGGTTCCGTCAGTGAGCGATCTCCATCTGATCCCGTTCATCCAGCTTTTACCGAGCTCGGTCATGTCCGATCGTAAACAGTCACGTGCTGCTAATGCGGGGCAACATCTCCATATCGGGACTGGGGTAACCCCCAAATATTTCAAATCCCTTTTCGGCAAAATTCTTTTTCGTCCTTTTTCACTTTGCGCCAGAATCAGTGAATGCAGACCGCCGTCCGCAATGTAATGCCCTCCCTCCGCCCTCTCCTCCTCACCCGCCACTTGGCCTGGAATGCCTTCCTCAAGCCCAACTCCGCGCCCCGTCTCCCTCCCTCTCCCAGCGAGGAGGACGCGAAAGCAGCCATCCTCGAAAAAGTCATGAAAAGCAGACTCCCGTCTGATCTCATGCTTCGTTGTACGTGACTCACCTGTCCTCCCCGTCCACCGTTCCTTCCAACACGTTGCTAGGCACTATCATAGATGAACAAGGTCTTGACATTCTTCCCGCCCGCCACATCTCCTTTGCTTACCACGTAATCGCATCGCCTCAGGTGCGGTCAAGAATATTTCTGGCCAGTTTAAAAGGTCAGACTTATGCAATGAACACCGTTTGAACGTAAGTATGTCAGGATACCACTCAGTCGAAGACGTCATGAACACTCCCCGCTGACGTTTACAATGAAGCCTCGTGACCTCCGCAAAATAGACTCCCGCATACCAAACTTGGTTCCCACTATTCTCATCCGCAAGGAGGCCATTTTAGTCAGTCTGACCGAGAACCCTCCCAGCGTTTGCTCAGCTCCGTTAGATCAACATATTACATATCAGAGCTCTCGTCAAGGCCGACGCCGTTATGCTCTTCGACACGTACGGGTCAAATGACTCCAGGCTTCACTCCGTATTTTTATACCACCTCGAGGTACGGTCTCAGTGCGGTGATTCATATCTTTGACCCCCTCACTTCTTCACAGCACAATCTCAAGGCCCGTGGTAGCGGTGCCCCTTACGAATTCAGGTGGGTCGATGGTCTACCGCCCATTCACCCACGGCGTTGTTCATATCCACCAGAGCGATAGAGTCCATTCTTCTCTCCGTTCTAAGCGCACTCGAAGCCGAAATGGTCTTCATCCGCAATCTCGTCGGAGGCCTCCTAGCTGAGCTCGAAGACGATATTAACCATGATAAATTCAAACGACTGCTGCATTACTCCAGGCGCCTCGCTGCATTCAAAAATCGTGCCACTTTGGTACGACCTCGTTAAACCTCCTTTTCTAATTCGGTCATCGTCCACAGGTCCAGGAAGCGCTGGAAGATGTTTTGGAACAAGGTTCGCTTGGTCCGTCGTTGGTCCCTTACCCCTTACATTATGCACAGACGAGGACTTGAATGCCATGTATCTTACGGACAAGAAGAATGGCACTCCTCGTCACATGCACGAGCATGACGAACTCGAGGTGTTGCTGGAATTCTTTTCCAAACAAGTCGAAGAAATAGTCAACGAGGCCGAGAATATCGAGGTGCGTTAAAGTGGCGAAGGCATCTACCAGTCTCGGCTGATCGGCCCCGCAAAGGCCAATGTTCAATCTACTCAGGAAATCGTCGAACTGATTTTGGATTCAAATCGTAACGCACTCCTTGCTTTGGACCTTAAAGTTTGTACTTTCACTTGTAAAACAAATCGGGTGTGCTCAAGAATATAGTAGGTCTCTATTGGGACCATGGGTCTTGGATCTGGTGCCCTCGTTGCCGGATTGTTCGGAATGAATGTATGTGAACGCTATCTTACGCCCAACCCTTTCTGTTTTGGATTAATCGGTTCTATTATCAAATTTGTAAAGTTACAAAGCCACATGGAGGACATGCCTTACGCCTTTGCCGCGATGTCTGTGGCCTCGTCCGCTATCGCAGCACTGGTCGCCTGGACAGGCTTTCGGAGGTAATGATCCCGCTTATCGAATAGCGTCCGTTGTGCCAATCCTTTTCTCACATCCTCGCTCTCCCGCTCTACTTACACAGGCTCGCGAAGATACGCAAAGTCGGCTTGACGAACACGCACGCGCATCAGAGTGTGACCGCTGATCCGAAGCCTTGTGCTCCATGGATACCCTTGCCTTTGCGCCGCCGGAATCCTGATGGATGGTCGTGAGAGAACGTTGGGAGTGGATGCGCCACTTTTGTGAGTGGGACGTGAGTTGCGTATCCCGCCTTGTGGTGTCTCGCTATACCATTTTTTGAGGCCGTACCACTTTGAACGATCCCTTTGCAACTTGTCATAGGATCAACATGCGATTGTTCGTCACATCTCCGCGCTACCTAACCGTACACCATCAGATAGATAGATCAGGAACACACGATATATTTATTTCTCTCTCTATTCATTTCTGTCCTAGCGTGTCCGCGTGTTGTGTATTTCAAAAGCTTGCATTGAGACAGGAATTCCGGCAATATCCGTGCGATAACAAGAATGTGACGAGGTGCACGGACATCTCCGTTCGTTGCTCGCACTCCCGTCTTGTCGCAGTGTCTCAGTGAATGTCTCCTCGTCGCGGAAATCCAAACAGAATACTGTCATGAATTCATATTCATGATTTCGTACCTATGATTCGTCTTCTTTATCCCTGGACCGGCACTTCAATCTGGAACGCTGGGAACTGAATGCAATTTGGCAGCGGCATGCCAGTGAGTGGACTACGATTCAGAATGACCCCGCGACGGTCGTCATCGTCGTTCGTGGTGACCGGCGATCGCCATCGTCCATTTGTGTGGGTTGGTGGAAAAAAAAAAAAAGAATGTATGAGTGCACTACAGTGGGTCCCGGTCATCGCGTCCAGCCATGGATATACATATGTACAGAATTCGTCGTTTGCATGATCCGGGTGACCGTCTTCTTCTCCCATCCGACGTTTTCTGAATCTATTTTTGTGCTGCTGATCCCTGTGCGTGGAAGCGCCCCTTTCTTTCTTGCCATCTATCCATCCATCCATCTTGACTGGTTGGTTGGTTGGTTGGTTGAGCCTGACGTCGACGACGCGTGGTTTGTCTGATTCGTGATTGTATATATTTGGTATCACAAGCATTGATGTATACAGAGTTGGACGAGCGAATCGGATGGTATCTTCCGACCCACTCGGCATCGGAACATTTAGCAGCCTGACAGAATCTTTTTCTCTCCTTTTTCCCCCTCGAACTCGGGTGGTGTTCCTTTGCGCCGGACGCTACGACGACAAAGATTTAAAGTTACAATGTAGTAGTATTGATACATCACCGCTCGTTACCAAACGTGAGCTTCGGGTCAAGAAAAGTCACAATACGTGCAAACGACATCTATGGTGACAAAAGAAAGGAGGGAGAGGATTGGGTCAAGAAAGAGTCTCCCGCGAGCTGGCATTTTGGAATTGAAAGTCGAGACACAGGATAACGTCTTGAAAATGTCGGGGTCACTCACTCCGTTGAGGGTGTGGGAGGAATCCCGGTCGGCCTGTTGCCAGGCCCGAGCGAATCCTGCTCGTCTGCGGGTTCTCCCCATACGTCTCCCCGCCAGACAGCCAGGCTCTTGAACTTGAGGGTGGTGGTGAAGTTCTATGATACGGGCGTTCATTAGATGGGCCTGGACGGGTCCGCGACTTACTCAAAAGCCGCAGCGATTTATACCCCTCGTTCCGGCCATCTAACGTCGTCTTTGTGAGTCCAGGCTCGCGTTGGATGACCCCTTTGAGGAACGATACTTTTCGATCGCCCAGCTGTCGGGCGATATCTCTGAGCAAGGCGGGAGGCGACAACGTCGACGTTGTCAGGTGTCAAGATCGAGGACAGCGGCCAAAGGTCGTCGTCTGGTTTTTCGTGGACCCCTTGTTCAAAGTCATCTTGGACGAGCGCGAGATCCGCGGGATTAGCCATCGCCATGGTGTGTGACAAGTTGGTTTGATGGTATTGGAAGCACTCAACTCTCTCAATTGTGATGCCAAGTGGTGAGGCTGTCACACAAGCCCCTGATTCACAGCAAGTCACGTAATAGGTAAATAACGACCAGCTTCGTATCGCATATAAAAAGTCTTGATAGTAACACGTTCGTAGATAGGGTAGGGCGAGCCAATGACGACGATAACCCGATTTGTCCTATCGTTGTCAACGATAACGAAGACAATCTGGCCCACTGGAATTGGGTGATATGATGGGCGATAGTGAACTCGTGTGAGACGGGGGCGGTGCCCTTGGCCAGAACTGAATCGACGCTAACAGCGTCGCTGGGACTCGCACATATATATAGCACCTCTGCTGCCGTGATAGAAGCAGAGAGAAACGCCCCTCTGGCCAATATATTTACCCACCAAAGAGAAAACGAAGCAGGATCGTCCTTGAAATTCGTTCGACGGGGATCCTCCCGGCGGAACAGGTCCCAAAACGGAAAGAGAAGGATTTTCGGCGTTCGACAAACTACAATCGAGGTGTATACTAACGACGTCCAGCGTGCAATATAGCTAGACATGCGCCATGCTGCATATGCGATAGCGTATTTATATATATGTGGGTGGGGTTGTAGTGCCACTCTTTTGAAGCAGGTCCTTATTTCCCTCTTCTGAACACCTTGGATCTCCAAGTGGTTAAACAAAGCGCGGCACGACATGCTGAGAACCAGATAATAGTGTACAACACCATCGTGTGTCCCGTCCATATCAGGAACAAGTCGTATCAAACGAGAGACCGAAAAACGAAGCACAGAGACAACAAAAAAGGAAGAGTAATAAAAAAAAAAACCGAGAAGAGAATGACAGAGAAGGGCTTGCATTCTTAGTCTTGTGGTGGCGGTGGCATGTCAGGGATGAGATAGTGCACGGGACGACCATCCCCGAAGCCCGGGTTATTCACCAAATCCGTGGGCGTCGGGAGCGTGCCCGTGCCATGCGAGTGCGATGACTCGGCACCGCCTGTGAACGTCGATGCTGAGTCGGCATTCACGTCTTCCTGCAAGAGGGAAGAGTCGTATCGTGGAACGGGTTTTCGCGGTGTGCGGCGTGCGCCGGTCGTGGACATGCCACCAGACGAAATGGAACGGTTGATGGGCATGGTCGTCATGTGGGAAAGCGCATACTCTTCTCTGGATGCGGTGTGGGCGTGCGTAGTGGGGGAGTGTGGATGACGGGTAAGCCCGGCGGAGGGTAAGGTGGGCATTGAGAGACGCTCAGTGCGGCGTTGCATGGATGTTTCCATGGAAGATCGAATCCGCTGCGCTTGTTGCTCGAGAGTTCGGTTGGATGCGCGTAGGGAGACGGTACGGGATCGGGAGTCATCGCTCAAGGTGGTGGTAGGGGACGGAACGTGATACATCGAGGAACGGCGGTCATAATGGACAGGCGTGTTCAGGGCATCAGAGGGGCTCATTCCGTAAGACGAAGCAGGAGAAGCAAGCTTTTCCTCAGCCGTGCCGGCGACATCCTCGTCGGAACGACTCGGAGTGGTCGACGCATCCCCACTGGCAACATCCCCGAGCGCGGCCGCTGTCGAATCTGTGCGGGAGTGGAAATGATCGTTGGTGTGTTGAGCGACTGGTTGGATGCTTGAGTTGGTGGACTTGAGTGATCCCCATTTACGGTTTCTGTTGACAGCGTCTCCGACGAACGGTCTCTTTCGCTTCCGTAACCACAAGTATACCCCTGCGGCGATAGCCAGGAAAACACCGACGACGGCACCGACAACACCCCCCACAATGCTACCCACATCTGATTTTGATACCGCAGAGGTTGAAGAAGTACTAGCACTCGGAGATGCCGTAGATGAGGCTTGTGGCGATGTGCCTATTAAGCAGCTGACGCTCGTTCCGTTCGCAATGAAGAATGGCGCAGAATCGCTGCTAACATTCTGCGTGGCGAGTGCAAGACCCTGGATTTTGTACCAACCCTGTGTCAAATTGACAGTGGGCCATGTCCAATTCTGCGCGGAAGTGTCGGTATCCACAAGCTGTTGCTGAATTGTAGTATTGGCATCGTTCTGTCTTGCCTTGATGCGAGACAAAATATAATCGTCTTGATCCACGCCGATGTTTGTAATCGATAGAAACAATTCAGCCTGTTCCCCGCTGTATTTCCACGAAATTAAGCCCGAAGTGCACGTTGTCATGTTCTGAGCGGTAATGTTGAGGCTTGCCGGAGAAGACGAGGGTTGAGGCGTGGCTGAAGAAGACTGCGAAGAAACTGGGTCCCAGACGATGACGATGAGTGCGATGGGTCATTGACGACACGGGCAGAGGCAAAGGTGAGGGCTTTGAAGAGGAAGAGGAAGATAACTCACTTGAGGTCGACGTCGCAGGCATGATAATAGTCGTCTTGGCCGTCAAGGATGTTTGTGCGGAGGCCGAGTGCGTACTGGAGGAGAGTGGGATGGTGGATATGGGTCCTTGACGTGCCTCGTGGACGCGAGCAGGCTCCATGGCTGCGATCAATGCGGCGAGGTGAAGGAAGGCACAGACCAGCCGAAGGAACGCCATGTGCCGTCTCTTCTGAGGAAGACACCTATTAGCGTCGCACGAACAAAAGAAAAAAGGAACCCTAGAACGACAACGTACTTCTAAGAAGTCCTGTATTACTCCTCAGGTTAGGTACAGCGGGTCGTCTTTCGGAGCCGATGAGCTCAGAAGGTACTGGTCGGCAGAGAGAGGCCACAGCGAAAGGTCGTAAGGATGGCTGGCGAGCTAGCAGGGTGGGACTTGGAGGAGAACTCACGCCGGTGGCTAGGAACGGTCTGTTGCAGGCATAAAAACAATAGCCACTTATGAGACTGTTCCCTCACGTGCATGGCGACGTGTGGTGTGTCGCCGGTGTCCGATCGCCTATTACTTTCCGAGATGATGGCTGCATACGCTTGATACCGTTCAGGATGATCATGATCATTGATCTAACAACTTATGTTCCAACAAGGATATATTTACGACTAGCACTTCAACTGCGTTACAGCACGATCAAGGGAAAAAGGGGAGATAACGTGGGCCTATTCAGCGCCGTCGCCGCACCGATGCCAACAACGTAATCACGATAAGATGTGACTAGATGTATAGATAATCGCCTGGTTCAATGGTCTAGTGGTTATGATTTCTGTCTTACACACAGAAGGTCCTGAGTTCGACCCTCAGTTGAACCATCCTTTTTAAGTATTTCAGTTCAAGGAATGCCACGTCTTCAAGTCGCAACTACTTACCCGTACAGCTTGGTCCAAACTAAGCGCGTGCCGAGGTGCCGTCCGTCTGTTTTATTCATGTTTTTGACTAAAATTGATTCCGCTAGCGTAACATACAGCAAGAATGGGCATTTGTGATCCCCTCGGGCCGAATGTATATCACGCGAGACCCCCCAGGCAACGTCCACCCTCGTCTGTTTCCACACCCGTCACCCTACGGAGAAACGACAAGTATGTGGTTGACTGGTTGACTGCTAGGAACGGTTACCGTGGCGGTCTGTCCCTGGCGTTTCTTGTTTCACAAGGGGGTTGCAACCTTTTTGAACTTTGGCAGAGCAAACACCCAGAGTTGAATCTCCGGTTGACGGACACAGCCCGATGAGTCGTTCCTTTAATACGCCCGGCCAGGGGGCTCGTTTATGATCCAAACGTACTTGGTTCTGACGCCGCGCAAAACGCTTTGCCCCCAAATTCGAAACTCTAGGGTTTGGGTATTTCAAATGACATTGGGTGTGTTCCCGGAGGTACCTTTCGTTTCCGCAGGCTGTCAGGCAAGGTTTCGTCCGTTGGTTCGTCCCCCCTCCGTCTCCTGCGTCTCATGTACGTACGACCGTGGATGTCCTTCTTTTTCTTCCCGCTCCCTGCTTGCCTTGGCAACTCGGCCGAAAAGGCGGGCGTGAGGAGCCGTAGGATCAGGAGCAACGTGCATCGTCCCATTCACGGCCATTACTCTC
>JBBPLJ010000012.1:41146-70418 GCA_038089715.1 Veloporphyrellus conicus
CTACCTATTTCGTGGTCTGTCTTTCACTACCATCTCTTCTACTGGCCCAAACGCAGGTTCGCTTTCACCTACTTTCTGCAGAGTAACCCTAATGTTGATAACGTACCTTAGCCATTATTCACTATTCGCCGGATCCCGTTGATTGTGCGGTGATTGCAAAGGACCAGGTACCGGTGTCATAGAACCGTTGTCTCCGTGTTAACATTTCTATCGATAAGATTTATTTGTGCGATTCTGGAGGTAAGGATAACCAGACGAATGTATAGAACGTGACACAAGGTTTGCCTTTGGGCTTTTTTCAGGCCAATACTACGATGGAACAACGGATGTTACCCGCACTTGGGCAAGTACTGTGATTGATGGATTAAAGAGTGACCACTGAGACATTGTAATAGCACTTTGGAACACCGTCGGACGAGGAGAAACGCGCATTCACTCGGGTTCTCCAAGGCCACATTGCTATCGATTCTGCTGTTTTTCCTGCCGGGACGACGGGTAAGTGCCTGGATCGTGCCCTGTCAGCGGATTTTTTTGATTTTTGGTTCCACAGGATACGCAATGTGTGTGGATGCGAGTCTGTTCTGAGTTGCAACGCTGATTATGCCGTAGAGATTCATGGGCAAGAAGGGCTTTGTGGCAAGATGGCCTCGGTGAGCTATTGTTGATTTATATCAGTAGCATGACGTACTTAAGCTGAGTCTGCAGACTACAGGTTTGCTCATCCCTGTGCATTGCATATAATAGGTCTTACAGCACGGTTTGAATGCAGACATGGTACTGGCCACGGTGTCGGTCACTTCCTAAATGTACATGAGGGTATGCGCAGCATGTTGGAAGATTCATGATATCGATATTAACGCCCTAGCTAAAAAGGTCCTCAGGGTATAGGTGTACGCATTGGTAAGGAACACGTGATATTTCTGGCCAATCCATGTACTGACCACGAAATCAGCGTACAATAGTACGCCGTTGAAAGCAGGAATGACGGTGTCGAATGGTAAGGTTTCAGGCCAACGGTATTGTTATCCGGAGCTTAACTTGCGCCTGCTAATAGAGCCGGGATACTATTCTGACGGTAAGTGGGGAATACGAATCGAGAGCGTGGTCATCGTCCGCGAAGCCAAAACCCCCAACAACTTTGGAAAGAATGGATACCTCGGGTTTGAACGCGTCACCATGGTCGGTTTCCATATTCTGATCCATTATTCGCGCTGATGTATCTGTTTTCGCGTGACAGTGCCCCATTCAGACAAGCTTGATTGACCTGTCGCTGCTGACGGTCGAGGAGAAGAAGTGGCTGAATGAATATCATGCTGAGGTCGTGTCCAAGGTGGCACCGTTACTCGAGGGCAAGGATGCGCGTGCGCTGGCGTGGCTTAGGAGACAGTGCCAGGCTATCTAAGGTTGCTCGTTGGATTGCGAACAGCTTTGGATACGTCGATCTATATCGTTGGTTGTCTTTGTGATTGGAATGCCTAGTAGTGTATGGGTTGATGTTGAGTCGCCACTAACTATGCACAAAATTTACTATTGCGCGATCTTCGGGCGGACGTTTGCCTTGTGGCACCGTAGTTTTCTGATATATAGGCCACAGTTGGCCAAGTGAGCTGAAGAACGGTAGATTGGGAATAACAACAATCTCCTGATCCTTGCCCCCACATATTCGCTCAAGCTCGACATCACTAGCCGCTGAAGTTATCACCATCTACTCCGCTACACTCCTAAGCTACAATGTACCACATCATGCAGACCGGTAAACCTCTCGAGCTCGTTGAAGATGACTCTGAAGAGGGTGATCGTGAATAACAGTAGACGAGGAAATCCAAGTGGTCCTCAAAATTAATCACAAGCGATCTTCTGCTACCTTTCCTACTCGATTGGATTGGTCGACAGCCAGGGGAACGTGCCCTCTACATATATCGTGACTCGTATTATGCATATATGAGCTCTGATGGCCAGACCAATGTATACAGATCTGTGCGGCTTTTGAGTAAGTCGGGCTTGTCCACTCAGCACTGATCAGGCTTCTAACTTGTACATCATAAAGCTTCTTCGATCAGGTGAATGCTTGTTCAAGACCGTGTTGAAATCACACTGACAATCAAATCCTCCCGTACCTGTTTCATGGGGAAGTAGGGGGAATGGCGAGTCTAGGATCCCTGATTATGAGTAGTAGCGGTCCCCGTTATCGAACCAAGCGCGATTGGAGCGACTAGTGGGCTATCTTGGAGCTGTCGTGTAGTCATATTGTTTCCCAAAACACATTTCCTTTAGGTGTTGTGCAGCCATGCGATGGCAGTCCATTGGAGGACTACTCAAATTTAAATAAAGTAACTCGGCAAGTCCAGGGAGATACGGCCCATGCCGCCTCTGCACAGTCGTCATCAGGACCGTGTCGGTAAACGCTCGTCTCTCGAACCGAGCCTGTTCAGATCGCCCTGCGCTACTAGTACATAGCCCGCTGGCTGCTGGCACGCGAGCAACAGAATACAAAGTGCAAGTATTGTCCACTAGTATCATTGTGCGAGGTCGAGGTGTGAAATTCCGCTTGCTTAGACAAAGATGTGTTGAGGACGTGAAGGCATAGTAGCTTAGCTACTTGAGAGTTGCGGCGGACTGCGGGAGCTGTGCGAAATCCCGAGCTCCAACTATGCACGTAAATAAAAGGAACGGAAACGAGAGTCCGCTGTGAGCGAGCAGAAATAAATTGCCCCATACTGTATTTCCGGTTGTCGAGGTATCATGCACATGCTCGCGTTACTCCCTGGCATTAGGCTTGTAGGCCATTAGGTCGCCTGTCGCTTTCTTTTCTGCTCGCGCATGGCAAGCCAAAAAGATGCATTTTCCTAAACTCACCTCGGAGAGTCTATTCATTCATCTACTGTGCTTATCAGGTCCACAAGGATTTCCTTACACTGATCACAGGCAAACACCAACGAGCGTGTTTACTGAAGGAACGGTATGTAACAAAGCCGTGCAAAAAGACTTCTAAAATCGCAGAGGCGGCTAAAGCCCGAGCGATTTAAGAAAGATCCCGAGAATCGATTAAATGATTATTGCGATCACAACAAGAAAGAATCACTTGTACAACGATCAATTGAAGGTTTCTGAGACTGACTCTATGATGCCTGTGCCGCCCAATGCCTAATAACATGTGCAGCATACATCGGGGCGCAGGGTGGACAAGTCAGACGGAGTCAGGTTACCATCCTGGACACCAGCCTCCGCCTGCTCGGCATCACACCTGCAACATATAGTTGACTTAAAAACAGCGCCAACAAATCAGCCTTTGACAACCCTAAGTTCCACTGATCAAATATACACTCACACTTTCAAATTTCTTCACATCCCGGGGGTGGAGGGTGAACAAGTCAGACGGACTCAAGTTACCATCCTGGATGGCATCCTGCGCCTGCTCAGTGGCGCTCGTGGCAACGTCATTGATCTGGGACACGATTGTGCTGGCTTGGCTAGGATCGGCGATGGATAGAGGGCGATCAGTCAGAAAAACCTCTGGAAAAGAAAAGGTGGACGTACAGAGCTGTCCCTTTAAGGATTTGACTTGAGTAGTCTGAGGAAAAGAGGGTATTGATACCCTGGATGGAATCTACGACAGGAGCAGCAGCAGTGAAGCTGGCAACAGCGAGGAAAAATGCAGAGGTGACAGACAAAGTGTGCATGGTGAAAGAGGGTGATGAGAATGGACAATGTACCGGCTCCAAATACCCAATTCGGCCATCCAGATATCACCATCATTCTCACATGCCTTCCTTTACTAGAGGAACGGCCGAACTTCGTCGGCAATTACCTTGTTTACCGCGGTTTCGTTCCCGTTGAATTACTCGTAAAGTGTTGTATTTATCGAGTTCAATATTCGAGCGGACGTCGAGGGCCTTGATGAAAGAATGATGAAAAGTGGGGAATGCAAATAGCATATTCATGACCTCCTAATCTATCTCGAGGAACTCTTCCAGGATCACCTTCAGTGAATTGTATGATCTTAACAATTGCATACCTGCACAGCACATCATGTCTCCCTTATGATACATATGGGCATTTGAGATGCAAACATCGGGCACCTTTGGAAGATCAGAGGACATGCGCATATTCTCGAATGGTGAGTACAGAGTTTGACAGATCCATCCTTTCATCAGATATTGGATTACCACCGTCAGGAGGTATAATGCCTTTCAACATTTACGTCACATTATCCCAATGTTGTAGGAGTAGTATTCAACTGCTTAGGGATTTCGACGAAAAGCTTCTGACAAGCCTTCCTTCCAAGTATCTTCGCCTGGAAGATGGAAGACTGGAAAGATTAGTTGAAGACATGCAGAAGTGGTGGAATAGTATTGGTAGGCCGCTGAAGACATTGCTTCACAGCGTTGGTCTATGAGTGTTATGTAATTTTTTTCCACGTCCGCAAATTTGATGTCCTTCAGTCACAATGGGCGGATAGGAGTGACCTTGTAAACAAGGTAACCACTATGGCGGGCTCACAGAGAAGCAACTGAGAGCTGCTTTTGAAGTCCTGATAGACAAAGATGACCAACAACAGAATATGCACTTTGGGTCAAAGATCACGAGGACGATACGATGCAGGACTCGCTGTGGACGCTCGGCAGGGGTCATCGGAGCAATGGGATACTGTCGTATTCCCATTCTTTTCTCGAAATCGAGCAGCTATCGATTTCTACCTTTTGCGGATGGTGTTTCTGAAGGAAGCGAAAGAATGTCCTGGGAAACTGTCCGCATCCAGCTGGGAAGTAGCAGAGGCAAAGGATAGGCTTATCACCGGTGAGTGGTCGCTTGGTTGATTTGGTGTCGTTCAGTAAGTTTCTGAATCAAGGAGCAGGGTTCTCGGGCACGAATGATAGCTAGTGGCTTTGTTGGATATCGATGCACAGATCCTCGATTATTCTAGTCATCAGGTTTCCAAAGGGTGGCTGGACATCACCCGCGATGCCGACGGTACCGTCTACTTCGACGAGCATGACGAACTGAGAGTACTTTCGCGAAACGGCACAATGGATGATGTTGTTAGTAAAAGTTTTAACTTCCGTGGTGCGGACTGTCTGCCCTGATTCGGCCCTGACACATCCGTTGCAGTTGAGACAGGCACGTACGTATCGTTGGACTCGAGAATATGGGCGACTTGACGTCTGTTCCGCTCAGCTCACATGGTATAATGATACATGCATGCACATACGTACTACACCGTGCGGAGTCACCTTTGGCAGGCTGCCCCGGGGCCCCCAAGGCTAGTTGACTTCGACAAGCCTCTGTCTGTTGTTTCATTTCCCCACATCAAGGGGCCGAAACCTCACCCTCTCCAACCTCCCTGCCCTCCGGACCTAGGCCCATCTACCGCACTTCGGTTCCCGCTCGAGGTATGTATTGACGTGGGTTGCTTGTACACGTCTTATGTACTCCAGCAAACCGACACTTTACGCGTGCTTATCTCGGCGGACGCAACAAATCACCATGCGCACCTTTGCTTCTCCGCCGGATCACCCCACTTCATATGAGTGGAGCGCCAGAGTTCCCCTAGACCCTGTTCCTCTCTCACTCCCACCCCATGTTCGTGGCTATTTATTACGGTGGAACAAAGATTCGATCCATCTCTCGTTCACGGTGCGTTGTGACGATATTCAATGATTCATGCACCACGTCGCTTGCCAGCGCCGTAGGGCGAACTTGTCATCCGTGTTATCCTGACACGAAAATAGATATATTCTTGAAACCATACTTTTGTGATATGAATGTAGGTGCCCCACTCTCCAACGGGCCGAGACCCTCTGACGCCTCTTTTTCCCCGCCGCATGGCATGAAATAAGGCATGTAACTTAATATTCCTACAAGGTGAAACGGGTAACGTGCGTGGCCTACCACCAACCGTACTACTGATACAGGGATGCCGGATCCACAAGGAAGGAATGAAAATGAGTAACTGTGGAGTGCAAGAGGGTTTAAAGCAAAAGAAGGAAAAATGCTCAACGATGCTAAGAAAACGTATGTCTCGTGTGGGCGCCACAAATCTACGCCAGCTCGACCTTAAATATTACGAAAACAAAACGTACACAACAACGCGCGATACATGCAAACTCGGCGGAACCTGATGGGGGACCATTGTCCAGAAGAAAAAAGCGGATCCATCATGACGGATGGTATCAACGCAAACAAAGGCACTTTCTATGCGCTTGCCGCTCACTCGTCGTCAGACGTGGGTGAGGATGGGCCATTCGTCAGGTATCCGGCTATGATACTTTCTTCCTTGCAGTAATTGGTCCGTTTGAGGACGGAGCGTGGTAGCGCCTTGGGTATGAGTCTCCTATTGATGTCGATTCGGACGCCATCTTCGTTTTGCCAACCCTCTGACGGTTCCGGGTAGTCGTCGAGGTCTTCAGGGTAGTCCGCTCCTGGGCCAGGGGGCTTGTATGAGCCGTCGTTGCGCCACAGCTGATCCCTAAACATTCCAAAGTGGATGATGCAGGAACGTCAACAAAAGGGAAAAGGGGACAGGATCAGTCAGGGTTCATGTCCGGGAGGGGCTAGAACAAGAGGAAGAACACGCACCCTCGTCTATTGAACCAACCTTTCCTTCTCTGGCTTGGCAAGATGGGGCTTGGGCAGACCAGGTCCTCGCACCATCGAACGGAACGTGGTGGGGGCACCGTGCTAGCACGGCGTGGGCGCGGAGGCATGATGCGACCTTGATCCCCGTCCGAGTTGCGGCGGTTTGGCTGACGGTGAGGTGGTTCCGCGGTGATGTCGATGGTCTGGCCATATTCCCAATTGACGTTCAATCCCGGGGGTGGAGGCACAACGCCATGCGAGCTGCTGCCCGCGGATCCGCTGCTCCTCAACGATGATGTGCGCGTGAGGGATGGCGGCGAGGCCGAGAGGTAGCCCGTCTCTGCTGTAGACCATGCGCTCTGCGGAGCGTCGGCGGGATAGGCCGGTCGGTCTCCAATACGTAACTGCGGGAGTCGTGGACGCGTGGGCGTGGGCGGTACTGAACGCTCGCTTGCGAGCACGAGGCTGTCTTTGCGCACGCGGGCGCCCACGGGAGGCGTAGGAAGCGGACGGGAGCCATGTGCACCATCGGCCCTGCTAGACGCGCGGGGTGGTGGGCTGTTGCTCATTTCCGAACAGGTCGGACACGTGTGGTATCCCACTGGGAAGGGCGTCGCGGATCGCTGTCCGCCATGATTGTAGGATGGCCGCCTCTCCGGTGTGGTCCTAGCGACCTGCAACATCCCTCGCGGAGGGCAATCGTCGTCCACACTACTGTTGCTCGAACCGGAGGAGCTATACGAGAAGAGGGAGTCGACCTCGCTCACGGTGCTGTCCGACGAGGGTGGATAGTAGTAGTCGTGGTAGGGATCCGACTTGGAGGACGCGATAGAACGCTCATAGACGTAGGTGTCCGGGACGGACCCAGGGTGGATGAACCCGAAGCGTCTTGTGTCGGTGCGATAGCCTCGATCCCGATCCCGATCTCGGTCCCGGTCCCTGTCTCTATCTCTCTCTCGTTCTCGGTCCTCGTGGGCATGGGCATGGGAGTGGGCTTGGGCGTGGGTATGGGACGAAGGCGGTGGCTTGACGAGTTTCCGAGGGGCCTCCCGCGCCGACGAACCCGGCGAGCGGGGGTCCCGATGTGGTGTCGCCTTGTAGTCAACGTCACCTCGTGCGGTGACGGCTGAGAGCTGTTGACCGGCGTCTGAGTACTGACGGGTGGGAGTAGAAAGAGTCGGTGCTTTGAAGACGCGCACCGAAAAGCCGGAAGGCGCTGGCAAAACATAGTTCTGTTCAACAAAGGGAGTAGGGTTGCGGGGGCGGCGTTCACCATCAAGTCGACAATGCTGAAGGAAGAATGTGAGTACTGACCTTGGACGATCCTGCGGGACCACTGCCGTTGCCGCCGCGGTCGGTTCTTGAGGGTGGTCGGACACCAGGGTTAAACGACGGTAATGGATTTGACACGAATACTGTAGCCATAGCTGCTCCAAGTCGACCTCTATCTGACCTAGCAGAATTGGGCGGGCATATACGTGCGTGGAAAGGGCGTACTTATAAGGAGAGGAAAAGAACAGAAAAAGAAAAGAAAAGGAAGCACGGGAGGGAGCGACACTGGTGTGAGGTGGTGAGAAGCCAGGAAAGCCAGACGCGGGGCTATTCGGGAATCGAGAGGATTGGTGCCAAAAGATGAAATGGGCGAAATGGGCTGTAACGTGTGCCGACTGGTGCATGCTGGCGAACACGAGTAAACCAGGTTGCAGGGCATGAGGTTGATTCTTGATGTGAACCCTACGCGGAGAGCAAATGAGGATCGGGTGGCTCTAGGGGCGAAAAGAACTTGAGCGAACACGGCCGTACAAGACGCCACGTATTGATTATGGCCTGATTACGGGCCGCCCGCGCGGCGAGAATGGTAGAGTAGGCTGGTCAGTGGTTGGCAAGTGCCAGTGACCAGACGCTCGTCCTGCAGGCTGTCCCGGCGTTCATTTCATACTTGGCATGCAGTGGTATTTCTTTTTCCCGCACACGACGGGGAGTGCCATCGGCCTGGTGCAAAAAGAAACGTTTTGGTGACGTTGAGACCTCCAAAAGGTCAGTGTCTTACGGGTGACCATGAGCAATACTGCATATAAGACCAACAACGTGTCCTTCCGTATACGTCAATGGAGCGGCCGGGGCTAGCCTGATCAAGGGAAAAATGGTAGGTACGCACTTACGTCGGCTGAAGAGGAAGGTGAGCAATTGCAAAGAGGTCACATCAGGAACCGAAGCTCATGCGTCGATCGTCATAGAAGTCCACGCCCCTTCTGGCGCAGCCGAGCCCTTGACATCTTTCCAAACTGTGAGACGACATGGCACTTGGGAGCATGGTTCAAGTCGTAAAGCAAACCCTCACTCTCACCATATACCAAGCCTGCAGAACTAGCACCTACGTAACAGAAGCGAGAACGAGAGCCTGAGTAGCTCTAAAAACAAAACACAGCTTTTCGTATACGGCGAAGATTCATCTTACAGCTGCGGGAACAGCAAGCCCTTCGGAACAGCACGGAGGTGCGCCGATAGTCACTGAATGGCAGGCGGACAGGAATAAAGCGACGGGGTATACCCTGTACGTTCGTGCATGCAGTAGAGGGGTGACTGAGGTGCGGACACGTTCGAAGCAGGCAGAATGGGGGGACAAAACGACGCAGCAGGGAATGTCGCACCACCCGATCGTACAGTCAAACGGAGCTTAAACAACGGTCAGTTAGAGCAAGGTTACTGACTGGTGAGGTATATTATACGCATTCTCATCGAGGAATCAGGAAGACGAATAGGATGTCATGATGCACCTACGTCAGTAGTAATGATTTGTTCCTCTTCTCGCGCCAGTCGCTGAATAGCCTATATCAGCTGGAAATCCACAGAGATTTGTGGCGTGGCATGGGGGCACTGGTTGGTTGTGGGGCAGTGTGCCCTTGCCACGAATTCGAACAGATCGTACCCAAGAAGTGTGTCTGGAACCGCCCCCGATCAATACGTGGTTCGCCGACCACAGCTGAGCACTGCATCGGCCGTATTCGGTTTGTTCTGATACAGATAATCCATAACTGCTGAGTGGCGGCACAGGAGAGAGATAGAGCAGCGTCAATCAGAACGGGCGCAGCGATGCGCAGTCATGCCAAGGGTATGGGCCAGCCCCGCTTGGATCGTTGCGAATTCAATGGAGGCTTAGCAGTCCCTTGAGATTTCACAGAGTGATAATCGGCCATGAAGTGGGTTTCGGGTTGAATTCAAATTGGACGTCCATGTAAGTAGTACTGAGGGCTGACAAGGTACGCTGCGGGTGGTCATTTAAACAAGAAAAGAGGCTACTTGAACAAGGAACGCCGTTGCGCATGTCTTTGCTTACTCTGGAGTCAGGGGTGGATGGCGTGACATGTTATGGACTGCGTGACACCAATATCACGCGGCGGACGGGTGGAGTTGAGTTGACCGGCAGCTGCAACATCTGGATCAGTGCTTGAGGGGAGCAGAAAAGAAAGAGATTGTTATGCATTCCCTTAGACATGACATTCTTCCTCCAAGTGGTGTTGAATTTGCCGTCGCCCTCAACCTCACCCCGTCGACGACGACGACGACCCTCGTGAACATTGTCACCGCAAAATCAAACCTCCTTCGTGTTTATGGTGTCCGCGAACAGCCTTCTCCTATCTCCGACCATGTTGAGAGCGAGCGTGACAAGCGTGCTCGCGTGCGGAGGGGAACAGAGGCCGTGGAGGGCGAAGTCGAGATGGACCAGTCGGGCGAGGGCTGGGTCAATGTTGGCACAGTCAAAGTAAGTACTCCGCGTAATTCATTCTTGAAGGCGTTCTCAAAAGGCGAGCTAGGCGAACGTAAACCAAGAAAATGCGACCTCGTTGCGCCTCCACCTCATTCGCGAGCATTCGCTGCATGGAACCGTCACGGGAGTTGACAAAGTCCGCACCATGTCGTCCAGTGACGACAAGCTTGACCGGCTGCTCGTCTCCTTCAAGGATGCAAAGGTGCATTCTACTCTCCCTTCACAACTCGTTCTAAATGTGTCCAATAGATTGCGTTGCTGGAATGGTCCGACGCCATTTTCGACCTCGTCACAGTGTCTATCCACACCTACGAGCGTGCTCCACAAATGGTTTGCGTCACATCTTTATGACGACACCCTCTCTAACCTCTTTCGACAGGCGGTTCTCGACAGCCCCCTTTTCCGTGCAGAGCTCCGTGCAGACCCTTTGTCCCGTTGCGCTGCTCTTTCTCTTCCCAAAGACTCCCTCGCCATCCTTCCATTTTACCAAACGCAAGCTGAACTCGATGTTATGGAACAAGACCAAAGCCTCGCAAGGTATTTCTTCGCATGTCTATCTAGTCAGGACCGAGGCTCACAACTCGCTCAGAGAAGTACCCTATTCTCCCTCTTTCGTTCTAGATCTGGTCGCGGACATCGACCCGAACCTGCGCAATGTCATCGACTTCGTATTTTTGCCAGGATATCACAATTCTACAATTGCTGTCCTTTGCCAGTCTGAAAAGACTTGGGCCGGGTAAGTACTGGAGCTTTACATTGCTCATGTATTGACCCCGGATTTTAGCCGACTCAAAGAATACCGTGATACATGTCGTCTGTACATCTTTACTCTTGATCTCCTCAACCATACATATCCCATCATTACCGCCGTGGACAATCTCCCGTACGACTGTCTCTCCCTCCTTCCATGCGCACAGTCTATTGGGGGTGTTGTTATCCTTACCACTAATTCACTAACTCATGTCGACCAAGCTGCCCGGCGTGTCTCGCTCCCCTCCAATGGATGGTCTGCACGTATCAGCGACATTCCCTCCCTTCCACTTGACAAAGACCTAGATCTCATCCTGGAAGGAAGCAGGCTGGTATTTTCGGATGAGAAAACACTCTTCGTGATCACGAAGGATGGGATGGTCTACCCTGTAGAAATTATATCGGACGGACGGACGGTATCAAAACTAGTTCTCTCCCCGGTGCTCGCACAGACGACGATTCCTACAGTAACGAGGCAGCTAGATGGGGGCATGATATTTGTCGGAAGCACGGTTGGACCATCAGTATTGCTAAGAGCGGTGAGGGTTGAAGAGGAGGAAGAGGAGGGCGAGGCAGAGGATACAAATGCGGCATCGGCTGCTGTAGTGGACATCACAAACGCGATGGACATCGATGTTCTCGACGACGATGGTGAGCTAACATGCCAACATCACTGGAAATCATGTAACTGACGCCGGATCATTCAAAAGATTTATACGGAGAATCGCAGCCTGTCACTAAAATAACCGCGAATGGTACAGCTTCTGGGGTGCACCCTATACGGACACGCTCTGTGATCCACCTTTCGTTGTGCGACTCCCTTCCGGCATACGGGCCGATTGCAGATATAACATTCTCACTGTCGAAAATAGGGGTGTGTCAAACCTTCATCTCCTCTCCTATGACGCCCTTGTACTTACGTTTCTGGTTTGTGCGTCATACATTTATTGGATAACCATCACCTGGGGTGTTTGCTACCTGTTTGGTGGTCTGTCATCCCCCATGTGATAGGAACGATACGTTCCCGAGCTCGTTGCTGCCACAGGGAGCGGCCATTTGGGTGGTTTTACTCTCTTCCAGGTACGTATGCTTGCATCCTTTCCTTCCTCGCTGACTATCCCCGGTGCTCAGCGTGACCTTCCTATTCGTACCAAACGCAAACTCCACGTTTTGGGTGGTGCACGTGGGATCTGGTCTATTCCTGTCCGGCAGTCCCACAGAGTAAACGGTACGTCATACGAAAAAACAAGTGGTGGATTATTTGCTTCGGAAAGCGATACGATCGTTATCAGCACCGACGCCAATCCATCCCCTGGGGTATCCCGCGTGCGTTTCTCCACCAGCTTCGAAAGATGGGGTAAATTAACTCAAAATGGGAATTACTCCAGATTGCGACCAGGGCAGCGAAGACGGATTTGGCCATTCCAACGCGCATACCCGGGACTACCGTTGGTGCCGGACCGTTCTTCCAGCGGACGGCCATTTTGCATGTGATGACGAATGCCATCCGTGTCCTCGAACCAGGTACGCAATCTTTTTCTGCCTAATTGCAGCCACATCATCTGATTGGTCATGGGCAGATGGTACCGAGAGACAGATGATCAAGGACATGGACGGAAACATGCCCCGTGCAAGAATCAAGGCGTGTAGTATATGCGATCCATTTACGTTGATCCTCCGGGAGGACGAAACCATCGGCCTGTTCATTGGCGAGACAGAGCGAGGCAAAATAAGAAGAAAAGACATGTCGCCGATGGGTGAAAAGGTAACGTCCGACGGTTGGCTTGTGTTTGTAGGCAGGGGCACCAATCATAGTCCAAACCAGTCATCCAGGTACCTCACCGGATGCTTCTACACAGATACATCGGGTATTTTCGAAATGGCGACAAACGACGGCACTGTTGCCCCTTCCAGCAGCGCTGATAAGAATATTACGTCGACTCTTCAGGCCGCGGTTGCTACGGGATACAACAGCCAATGGTTGGTGCTTATTCGACCCCAGGGGGTCATGGAGGTTTGTTCGTTCATCTGCCTTGAATTCCCATAATTCTTGACATTATTTGATAAGATATGGTCCCTCCCCAAGCTAACGCTTGTATTTTCGAGTGTGGCCATCAGTACGCTTGAATCGGTAGTGAATGATACCTTTGAGCCGCCTACAGCATCGCCTCCTCAAGATCCTCCGCGCAAACCACAGGACCTTGATATCGAGCAAGTCCTCATTGCGCCCCTGGGAGAGTCGGCTCCAACGCCTCACCTCTTCGTGCGCCCCCGTCCCTTTGACTCGTGTTTCCATCATCTAATTAAACGTCAGGTATTCATGCGTTGCGGACACTTGGCGGTTTATGAAGTTCATGCCATACCGCTACCCACACCTCCTTCCGATGGGCGCTCCGCCTTCCTAAAAATTATTTTCACAAAGGTTTTGACTCGGACGTTTGAGCTGCCCAAGCAAGAGGAGGCGGAGAAAACTGTCCTCGCGGAGCAAAAGCGGATATCCCGGACGTTCGTCCCGTTCGTCACTTCGCCTTCAACATCCGCGAGCGTCGATGGTGGCCATACGCTCGCCGGTGTTTTCTTCACCGGCGATAGACCAAGCTGGATAGTACGCACGGACAAAGGTGGCCACAAGCTGTTCCCAAGTGGACATGCGGTCGTACACGCCTTCACGGCGTGTTCGCTGTGGGAGTCCAAGGCGGAGTTCCTGGTGTACTCTGACGAGGTAAACGAGGCGGTGTTGGTCAACGTCTATGTTATAGGCTAATCGGTTTGTCTCTAGGGCCCTAGTCTTCTAGAATGGATCCCTGATGTTGAATTAGACACCTCGCTGCCGAAACGTTCCCTTCCGCGGTCTCGGCCCTACTCCAATGTCGTATTTGAGCCCTCAGCGTCATTAATTGTTGCTGCGTCCACTTTACAAGCGCGGTTCGCCTCGTATGATGAAGACAACAACATTTGCTGGGAGCCGGATGGTGGGTGATCATCGTGAGATCCGTGTGGGTGAGAGCTAAAGAGGTATAGGCGCAGGTGTTTCATTCCCGCAGTGTGACTGTTCGACGTTGGAGCTTATCTCGCCTGACAGCTGGGTCACCATGGACGGGTGGGTCACCTCTCTGTGTACAGGAAACAAGGATCCACCTCTCACCTGCTTATAGATACGAATTTGCCCCCAATGAATACGTGAATGCGCTCGAGTGCGTGACGTTGGAAACACTCAGCACGGAATCTGGGACCAAAGATTTCATTGCTGTTGGAACGACCATCGATCGTGGTGAGGATCTGGCCGTCAAGGGCGCAGTGAGTCAATGTGATTTGTCGTTGTGGTATGCTTTGCTGAGTCCTGCCCGCTCTTCCAAGACCTACGTTTTTGAGGTTGTCGAGGTGGTACCCGACCCATCGTCCAACATTCAACGTTGGTATAAACTGAAACTTCGCGTTCGGGATGATGCCAAGGGGCCTGTAACGGCGCTGTGCGGGATCAACGGTTACTTGATATCGTCCATGGGACAAAAGGTGGGGTGGAGACCGTGCTGAACGATTCGTGATTCGAGTTAACGGGGGTATTGTAGATATTCGTCAGGGCTTTTGACCTTGACGAACGCCTCGTGGGTGTCGCGTTCTTGGACGTTGGGGTCTATGTTACCAGCCTACGAGTGCTCAAAAACCTGTTGTTGATTGGAGACGTGGTCAAGAGTGTCTGGCTTGTTGCTTTTCAGGTATATACGTCTCATATTCTCATGCAATCTCGATGGGCAGTACAGATCGTTAACTATGGTCACAGGAGGACCCATATAAACTTGTTGTTCTGGCCAAAGACATTCGGCGAACATGTGCGACCAATATCGACTTTTTCTTTACAAACGGAGAGCTCTCGATCGTTCTCAACGACGAAGAGGGTGTGCTGCGCATGCTCACCTACGACCCAAGTGGTAATGCTCTCCCTCCGTGTTTATTTCATGGTGTCGACGGCTAATCGCTGACTTTTCGATGCTTGATTTAGATCCCGACTCGCGGGGCGGTCAACATCTCCTGTGTCACACCGAGTTCCACTGTCACAAAGAGTGCCGGGCGTCACGCACGATTGCACGGCGGACGAAAGAGGACAATGAGATTCCGCAGGCGAAGCTTATCGCTGGTATGTTCCCACCGCACTGCACGCTGGACTTTCTCGACGCTCAACAACTATTTATTTTCTCTCTTCTTGCAGGCTTTACGGACGGCTCGTTATCTGCGCTGACGCCCGTCGACGAGGGCGCTTTCAAGCGATTGCATCTCCTCCAAGGGCAACTGTTGCGCAACATCCAACACGTTGCGGGTCTCAATCCCAAGGTGTACCGGTGAGCCCCCTCTTTTTTGGGCCTCTCAACGTCTTTTTAACGCGCGCGAGCCAGCATCGTTCGCAACGACGCCGTCTCCAAGCCATTGTCCAGAGGCGTTTTAGACGGTCAATTACTCGCTGCGTTTGAGGAGCTGGGCATACAGGGACAGCAGGAGATGACACGGCAGATTGGGACGGAACGGATTACGGTGTTGCTGGATTGGAGTGGGCTTGCTGGGCCTTGGTGATAGTGTCTTTCTCTGTCTCTCTGTAATATGCTGTCGGCAGTTTGCTGGGTAAGGTTAAAATTCGAAGATCTTGGGAACCAGGAAAGGGTGGCCGAGAAATATATGCTGATACATTGGTCTCATTCCTGGAGGTTCTGTCAGCAGTATGTCGTAAGCCGGTGACCAGCCCGTCTAAAAGAGGTTGCACGAGGCAAACCGTCGATATCGTTTGCCCTGGTGCAACCTTTTTAAGAGGCTGGTTACCAAACCAGGATTTTCCGGGGTTGTTGATTTCTGCTCGGTTTGAAATTAGGGGTGTGGTGAGATACTTGGGTTAGATTTCAAAGTGCCGTGTTGCCTCCTCTCTGTGTGTCCCCGCGACTGAGAAAATAGCATGGAAGCTCCAAGCGCATATTCATCAGTGGGCCAGATGGCAGTCTTGACGTGTTCTGACATGTCCTGACAACAAGTTTTGGCGTATTATCGGCTAAGCATTTCACTGATAAGTTGAGCTGCATGGTCGTTGTGGAGGACGTGTCTAGTCGTGAATTGGACGTTACCGTCAGGGTCGTGTATCTGTCAAACAGTTGAGTTCCACGATCGAGTGTGTTGAGGGGCCTCCGTTTGTGGACGACGGCGTTGGTGGTCGTATGGCCCTTTACTCGCTATTCGGTTCAGCAGCTTTTCCCAATGTTTGTGGTCATCCCCGCGGCCTACGGTCGCTAACTTGGGGACGTTCACGGTTGGGCGTCGCATCGATCTTCCGACGTGCCGCCTATTCAAGCAAGCGATGTTCGATAGTTGTTGACGAGCCATGGGTGCACGGATTGTGGATCGCAACTCGTGCGTTACCGTGTACAAGCCTAAGGTGCGTCTGTCTGATGAGCACTTCCTGGGTGAAGAGGGTGAACTAGGCCGAATGGCAGTAATTACGGGCATGTTGAGTCGTTAATGGTTCCTCGGCCGTGGGTCAAGGATGTGTCGAACGACGGTCTCAGTGGTACCTATACATGGTCTCGACGGACAAAAAGTTATATTCATCCACGCTACCTACATTTTACCCAGTCGTCTGCGAAAGGGCCGGGACGGTGAACCGTAGCCTGATCTAGGGAAGCCATCGGTAGAGAAGACAAACGAATCGCGGGCGTTGCCTCATACTTTATTTTCTTGCCACTTCTCAAAATTGGCTGTGGTCTCTGTCCCAGCAGACTTGGAGTGGATGCAGAGAATAAACCTTGTTCTTCAGCCGCCATTTGGCTTTGCAACGTCAACCACTATGAAATCTAGGTTCTTCTTCAGCGCCAGAGCAATCACAGTTTGATAAACGACTGTCAAGTTGAAGAGCTGGACCGCTTGAGAATGGACGCATACAAATCCTCCAGTCTTTCACATCGTTCAAGGTCCTGCATCACGTGCGAGGTGTTATTTCTCCGTGACCAGAAAATAATATTCATTTTGTAGCGAGTATCCTAGGTAAAATACAAAGTAAACTGAGAGGGTATAACTGATTGTTCTTCGTAGGGCATATGGTGTAGCTGGTTATCACATCCGCTTAGCATGGTGCTGAATGCGGGGGGTCTCCGGTTCGAGTCCGGATTTGTCCACAATTTTTGTGTCGCAGTATGCACGATGAACGAGGTGTGTACGAGAATGGGTCCAATATAAAAGGTGGCGGTGCACTCTCCCCCTGATCGCATATACCGCACTCAACAATTCCACCCTGTTCACTGCACTCTCAATTTTATTTTGTTGGATGACTCGTACATTCCCCTTTTGTTTGCTAACCTCGCGTCCACCGAACACGCATGACACGTCTACTGACGCCCGTCAGCGTTTCCCAAATCGTCTCAACTTGACCTCTATTGCCTCGCTTGTCCGCACTCGACTCTACACACCGATCGAACTCGACGATGCCGCCTCCAACACCAAAGTAAACCGTCTTGGCAGCCACGAGGCAAACCGACTGATACTGATGCTCGTGCTCGTGCGCTCCCGCCGCGCATGCGTCCCGCATAACGCGGACTAGACTTACCAGGCTGCTAGAGCAGTATATGGTTTCCGACGTGAGGACGAGGTCGTATCGTCCGCCCGTGCGCGCGAGTTCAAAGGCGTCCCACGCGCCGCAGAAGAAGCGCAGGCGCAGTCGATAATTGCGAAGCGTGCTTTTGAACGCATGGAGGAGCTGGGGTGTAATGTAGAGCTCCGAGTCGGCATTCTCGCTCTCGGGCGTATTCTCGGGAGTATGGGTCTCTGAACTGCTACGGTAAGCGTCCGCAGCGGGCGAGGCGTCTGCAGAGAATGAGAAAGACGATGGTGTTAATGGGGTACAAGTAAGTAAGTAAGCCGCTGGTGCTGTCGCAGCAAATGGTTCACTTACACCAAGCAAGAACGACATTGGGCGCGGTGACCAGATGCAGGACGGAGGCATTGTAGTCTTGGAGGTGAACGTGCGTCTCGTGATCCCCGGTTGGCGGTGACGAAAATATCTCTTGGAGAATACAAAGCGTCGGGATTGCCGTACCACACCCCAGCTGTGTGTGTGGTTCGCGTCAACAACACTGGCTCGTGTGGCAAAGCGGACAAGCGTTTACCTCTAGTACGCGTCGGCCATTGGCATATGTGGTGTACCCGTCGCGCTTGAGACAGCTCGCCAAATCCAGGCTGCACTCCCATGTTTTCAAGCCGCCTTCGTAGACCAGAGGAACGAGATCGGAAGGCGCGTCAATGAAACGCAGAGCGGACGCCAAACTGGAGGGGTCTTCGGCAGGCGACGGCCCAGATGCTTGGCCTCGACCCACGGACTCGGGATCATTGACATCGACAGTTCCCTCGGAGATCAGCTGAAACCGTGCATCGAACAAATCACGGCGTGCGATCCTGAGCTCGGGGCAACCATCGCCGCTCGAGGGAGCAGAAACGAAGGCGTAGGATATCTGGGTCGGTAAGGCCTCCAGCTGGACTTGATCCAAAGAAAT
Organism: Veloporphyrellus conicus; assembly: GCA_038089715.1. Classification (NCBI taxonomy): domain Eukaryota; kingdom Fungi; phylum Basidiomycota; class Agaricomycetes; order Boletales; family Boletaceae; genus Veloporphyrellus; species Veloporphyrellus conicus. The sequence continues at coordinate 59,762 of JBBPLJ010000012.1, forward strand.
CGGTTAGCAACCTGCGTCCAGGGAGAGGAGTGTGCGATGCGTACTAGTGAGTCGAGATCTATCTCGGAGAAGGGTTCCCCAGTTTGCCGGGGAGTCGTAGCATGGTCATCACCACGGTGCCCTTCATCAGGAAGGGGAGCGGGTTCTGCATCGAACGTGCTTTCGTCTACACCGTCTTCCAAGTTGAAGTTGAAGTGAAACATGAACTGGCTCTTGCATAATTGTGCCGTGTTTGGCGAAGTTTTTTCCTCTTCCTTTACCAAACATCGAAGCCAAACACTCTACAATTATAGCATACACAGACCACTCATGTAATCCAAAGCTTCAGAATGCTATTATCTTATTCCCGGCGACTGAGACCACTGGGGAAAAAACCCATTGTGGTCTCGAAATTCTCTGCAATTCGTCAGCATCCCTCGAAACGACTAGCGACAATGATGAACCCTTGGCCCCGGATCAAAACACGACCCAAAGGGATAAGACCTTGCGAAACAAGGGTTTCTCCGCGCCACGTAGCAGAGAGAGATAAGGATGTCGAATGTGAGGCTGCGGAATGATGTCCGTGTGAGACATGTTTGATTAAATGCCCTCGAGTTTAGTCGTAGGCATTCGACGTGCTTGAATGTTCGAAGGCCCGCGCCCACCCTCGAGAGTGCTATCCCATAGATTGTAAACACTGCCATGACTGTAGGTGGATCCGAGTATTATGATACTTGTCAAGCAGAACATTCTCCGTTCAATGCTTGCGGCATTGAGTAGGACGCTTATGTAAACAACCACACGTAAAATTTACCGCGGGAAATCAGGCCCGTTAACACCACACATTGTCAACTTCCATAAACGGCGTTCAATAAGATGAACATCAATGGCGCTTGCGACAATAGCGCACATTTTTTTCTGAATCAGTGAGTCACATCGCTAGACTCGATCAATGTGCCGGAATAGAGTTATAAGGAAGCGTTGCACAAGCTTCCCTGCATGTTTTCGTCTCCACACAACAACCTATCTAAGCGATACCTTCTTCCTTCTGCTCTTAGGCTACATCCGAGTATTCATGGATGAACTTACCCCCCTGGATACTTTGCTTCCATTCGATCCTTCGCGACTGCCAGACCCTGGCGTCGACCATTCACCTTCTTTCGATATCCTTGTTGATTGCGACTACGTGTACCAACAACAAGCTCGCGGTTTCTGTATTATTGCATGAAGCGCTCGCAGCTTCTTGTACCCTGGAATACGGCCAGGTCAGTCAACTATTCAATATACTAAATGTAAAACAGCTAACCTTTCAGTTTACCAGTATACCATGTTCGACGACTTTGAAAGTCATCTTTTCTAACTTATTTAACCTTATTCGTCTTTATTTCCCTTCACGGCTTGCGTTGTTCTCATACCAGAATCGGCCTCAGAAGAGTTAACCTGCGACTAGCCCGTCTAGTCATATACCCACCAGCGGGCATTTGTTTGTACGATAGACGCTACTGCGATATCGCGGCTATTCCTAGGTGTTGTAAGTGTCTGTCCCTCTGCTAAATCGTTGATAGAACTCAAAATGACCAATAGGCCATAGAGCTGTCGCGGTAATCGCGCAGATAGAAAATGTACGCCCACCCTGGCGCATTCCAGGAACTGAAATTTCCGACCATTCCACTCGTATCCCGTCAAGCTTGGTGTCGGTCCAAGCGTACCTTTCCGGATCACGACGATATATCCCATGTACAGTGCACCCGCAGCCAGCCTGCATGACGTCCCCAGCTTCGCTTCCTCGCCAGGGCCATGCACTACATTCTGTGGGTTTGATCAATGTAAAATAGAGAAGGGGGTGGAACATGGATCCTAGAGTGAGGATCGCCCCGGCTGTCGAGGGCAGAACGGAGAGGGAGTGTATATAAGAAGGCGTTGGAAGTGTAGCATTGGCCGAGAATTTGAATTTGTAGCATCGTCGATCCATCAATTGTATCGTGCTCTGTTTTCATGTTCTCATACTGCCGTTATTTTGTCGCGCTGAGGGGAACTCATGCTCGTTCGTGCAGATGGTGAATGCTTACTTTCTTTACAAATTCCGATTGACAAGCCTGGAGAGCATCTGCTCGATACCTTATCGGTGAGTTGACACTACACGAACCAGTTGGACTATTGTTTGGTGTACCAACGTACCGTAGCTTCGAAGACGGGTGGGGGGTAATACAGGCCTTGGACTGCTCTCTCAGCGCAGGACAATCTCATATGTCGTTCAACGTTATTCGCGTCCTGAGACCTACGTACGCGATCAGTACTGTTTGGTTCAATTCACGAAACGGGAGGCTGATACCGGGAGGGAGAAAGATGCACTATAGTAGATGAACGGCGAACATGCATCTTCCATGAATCGACAGGTGCGACAAACGTTCTGCGGAAATATCGACGTTATCAACTTCAAATTTGTTTAGCAGAGACTCTGACCATTTATCTTCCAAAGCTCACCATACAAGGAGTGTCACTTGCCCTTGCCCTAGGCATTGACGGACCTAGGTCGGGTGGCACCAGGCTAGCGCGGGTACATTCAGAAACGGTCCTGGTGGAAACATCCTGGATGTTATGATCTGGCAAGAAATCGACTGCATAATTGAGAAAGATAAGTGTAGATGCCCGTCCCAAGGCTGCGGTGGCGCGAGGATAACCGTAGTACAATCAATGATCGTCGAGTGACTTGAATCGAAGGTTCTTTACTCCAGATCGTCGAGGCCTATGCCTGGTAGTGGAACCTCGATGTTTCTTGTGCTGGCGGGCGGGTGCCACTTGTTAGAGTAGCGGTATTAGTTGAGAGAGTCAAGTACGGGTGCCGTCGAGTTAAAAGGGGTCTTTCTATTACATAATCATCTGGATCGGTCTTGCCAGTAGTTGCTTTGTCCGAGTCGTATCCCAACGTGCTGTCAGGCTCTTATTTTGCTTTGACGTCGACGTACGATAGGTTAATACCAGCAAACCAACCTGTAACACTGGACAAGATATGAGGATGTCGTTACGATGGACATCTTACTCGATCATACGAGTGGCAAAATTGAAGTTCAAAAGACTCACCGTCGGTTCCTCAACTCAGGCCCGGCAAATGATCGCTATACAAGAGCATCTTTAAACCCATCTACAAGCTTCAAGAACGTCCTGGCTTCATCGAGAACGGTAGGTTAATATTTAGATCGATGACGATCCCATGGACATATGGGCTCAATCGATCACCGGTCAGTGATCGCAAACGGGCGTCTGATTCGAAGCTAGAGTTTGGGTGAGTTTTGGGGCAGCAGTTCCTCCGGTTATCATCAAATTCTCTCCGCCGGCCACGGATGCATGCCACGCACAGGGTCGTATAAGAGGGGAAGCCACCGTCATGAGAATAGCAAGCATGGAATGAATCGAATGATGACCGTGGTTACAGCGGCAGTCACCGACAGGCCGCCCAGCTCTCTCCACCATTGCCTTCTTCGACAGATTTTAGTCTTTGTGGCAGGACCATACGGCTACATCTGCCCGGCCGCGGTCCCCTCTCGCCGTCTCAGCCACCCAGCTGACCATTTTGCCGCATGTTGGTGGAGGATTTGAGGCAGTGAAGAGGTAAGTTCTCCGGTTGGGTTGTGTGACCGTGCCCACCACAGAACGTATAAATGCCCAACCTGCAACGGGGTCTTCATTCTTATCACCCGTACTCAACTCGCTGAGCTCACTTCTCTACCAACTTTAATATCCACCATCATGAAATTCCTATCTCTCGCCGCCGCCGCCCTCGCGTCCGCATTCCCCGTCTTCGCGCAGGTACCACATAATCAGTCACTCTCGTACGACACGACATACGACGACGCATCCCTCTCATTGAATGCAGTCGCTTGCTCCAACGGCGTCAACGGCCTCATTACCAAAGGCTACACCACACTCGGATCCCTCCCCACTTTCCCCAATGTCGGAGGTGTGTTCACCGTGGCCGGTTGGGACTCGCCTGCGTGCGGCACGTGCTATAATGTCACTTACAATGGCAAGTCCATCTTCGCCTTGGCGGTGGACGTTGCCCCCGACGGGCTTAACCTGTCCGAGGAGGCAGTGAACACCTTGACCGGCGGGTTGGCAGTCGAGCTTGGGAGAGTCGAGGTCACGCAATCGATCGTTGCCACGTCCCACTGTGGGCTGTAATCACATCTACAGGTATGCATCTAGTCCACTAAGTTTGCCCACCGACATGACAAGGATACTCATTGGCGAAATAGGATAGGGCTTTTCCTTCCACAACAACAATTCGAAGTTTCTTTAACACCCATTTACACGGACATTTTTCTCTGCTGCTTGAGTGGTTTCGCTTGGGCTCACTGGCAGATAGACGCTGTTTGCTTGGTGCATCATATAATTCATGTTAGTACACCTAGTACTCGAAATGTACATGTGCTTCACACCCGATACTCCCACGACGTCGTGCAGTATACGCTATAGCACTCGACCACCCAGAGTCCCGGCGCTGACGCGCAGAATGTTTGGCCAATCATGAGTACGGGGGAATGGGTACAAATTGATCGGGATTGAGCATATCGCAAGGATGCTCAGTAACAGATCAAAATGTGCATTAGCAGACAATGGCAGTTAGGGGCCATTTTTCGAGGATGTGATACTCACCACTCTTTTTCCATTCAATTGGTAAATCGCATTTGTGCATTTTCCATACTCGTCACGTGATTTTTTAAAAAGGGGGAACTAACTTCAAGGTGATCGGTACTGACCCAACCTCGGAGACCTCCCTAATTTCTCCTATATCGGAGGGGTGTACACCGTGACCAATTCACACACGCCTGCGCGCGGGACAAGCTACAGTGTCACCTAAGTGACAAGACGATTTTCGTCTTGGCTGCCATGCCGGCGATGGGTTCAATGTAGCAAAGAAAGCTATGTTCATGTTGGCGGGCCAGGAAGGGCTCAACCAGGGGGAAATCGTCGTCGGATCGGCCCAAATTGCGCCATATTACTGTGGATTGCCATACTAAACCACATCGACAACGGATAGGTGCGCATCTAAATTCGTTCACCGACGTACCGGGGTCACTCATTGACGGGATAGACAGAAGGCTTTTTCCTTGTACAACAATCCAAGCTTGATTTGAAACACATTCACATGGCCATTTTTCTCTGCTACTTTGGGGGTTTTCGCTTGAGGTCATTGATGAGCGCTGCCTGCTTTGTACATACAGTAACTTATGACAGTACTAGCAAGACAAAGGAGTGACGAGTCAGAAGCAGACTTACTTGAAATGTATGCCTGATATCGATACATGCACGGCGTCGTGAAGCACGCGCTATAGTGGTAAGTATTCATCTCAAGGCCGGTCATGTCCCTCCTGACCAGTGAGTTTCGTCTCTGCGCACCCGAAACATCCCTTAGCATGGTCCCACAGCAAAATAGAATCATTCATCCACTCCAAGTACGAATCGCGGCGATGGGCCCTGGACGGTCCTCCCCCCGTTGATCCGTCCACACTCGAGGGTTCAGCACAGTCCGAATCCAACGGGGACGCAGCGCCTACCGCTATGGCCACTCCACTCTTGGACACCGCAAGCCGTCCTACACGTGCGAGTCTCTCCGCACCTCGTCCTGCCTTGCCCCCCCACTCAGCACATTCCGCCAAAACACGGCGCACTAGACGACTCCCTTCCACTGCCATTGCGGGGCGCGTCCAGGTTCCCCCTGTACTGTCACAGTCCCCCCAGTCAAAGGCCCAGCCCCATTCCTTATTTCCACCATACCATCCCGCATTTTCTCACTCTGTCAACTTGACACCCTTGTAACCCCAGCAATAGGATCATCCAACATGAGTGGAGATTGTGCAAGGCTGGCAAGGCTGGTAATCCCAAGATCTGATGTGCTTGGATGAAAGCAGTAGGAAAGAGGAAAAGGGAGGGAGGAGACTAGTGGGATGTCATTCAAAATGTGGATAAATAGCATTTGAGCAATAGAATGCACAAATGAACTTTGACTAGTTGGGGTTTTTGGTGTGTAGTATTCAAATGAGTACAGAAAAGCATGACTATTGAAGAGATTATATTCATGGCACAACTGCCTGCCCTCTGGCCCTGAGTGTGATGAATGAGGCACATGTCCCCAACTCAAGTAAAGCTGCCTGGGCACTGGAGGTCCATAATGTTGTGTTAGTTTCATATAGAAAGCATGGGGATTGAAAACACTAGGAGGATGATTGTGTGAAGAGGTTGAAGTGGGTCAGGAGAGAATTTTGACATGTTCAAAATGTATATGAATGTGAATTTGGATCAGAGACACAAATATAGCAGCCATTGATTGTGTGACTATCAGATAATAGCCAAAAACTTTGATAATGGGACATTGATTGTGATCCCTATCAGTAATACTTTACTTACTTCTCAACTTTCTTACTTTTGCTGCAATAAGAACTGTCAAGAAACAAATCAGATGCATTGGAGCCTTTATTGCCAGTAGAGGATTATCTCTAACATCTGCTGATTGTCCCAACAAATCCAGCATGCAATCTAGCAAGGTCCCTAATGTCTTGGATATTCTTGAGTCTCATTTCAATATTGTTTCCCTGAAGGCATAGCATATGACTTCTAATATGCCTAATGAATGTGTCATGGACTGTGGCTTTCTTGAGCCATGTGCCAATAATGTGAGCATTCTAGAAGTGCAGATAAAGCCTTCAGACTTGAATATTTCCAAATTCATGAAGTATGTTAACTCAGAGATGATGAATAAGTTTGGGTGATTTAGGGTCCTTATTATCAGTAGGGCAAATATTGAAAAGATGACAATTCTTCAGAAAATTTGCAACTCAACAGAAGGGCTAGAGACCTACAATAATCAAGGAGATAAGGTATATATAGTATATATTGCCTAGATATGTATTGTAGTCTTATTTTATTAATATATATACATAGCATTGGCTGGGACAGGAGTTTCAGGTAGAAAGTCATAATATCTATATAGTTAGATTGATTTTGTGATTAGGGTTCCAGGAAGGTGAGTGTAATATACTGTATATACATATATTGTTGCAAAAGCCCTTGATAGCCATTCTGCTTTTTTCTAGCATAGACTTTATGACATCAATTATAAAATGGTGTTTAAAAGTAATCCAAAATTTTTGTTCCATGACTCTCCTGGCTTTGAAGCTGATTGTAAGGATGAGTTTAATATGATAAAGAGCTTTATTATAGACCATGCAAGTATAACTATTCTGAGTAAGTATATAGATCTATATTATATGGTTGGTATATTATATTGGGTGATTACAGCCTTCATATAAATAGATACTGTATTCCAATGGACCAACTTGATTATACTACCCAAGTTGTAGAGAAAAGATTTTTTAGTAAATATAATATCAAAAATGGTGATAAACTTGCTTGATATGATTTTTGAGCTGATTAATTTAAATATTAGTGCCTATTGTGGTGCTATTCACTAAATGTGATGTAACTAGAGCACAAGTATATGAATCTGGTGATAAGCTATATTCCTTTGGAAATCAACTAAGAAGGGAGTTGAAGGAGCATATCAAAAATTTACTTGCTAAGTAAAATATATGGAATAAGCTATAGAAAATATTATTTTTTCTATAAGCATTTGTGCAGCTAAAAGATTAGTATAAATATATTCTTCTATATTTATTGTATGATAGCAGATAGAATATAAGTATAGTACTTAGAATATAGTTCATTATATACAACCTTGGTAGAAGCAGAATAGATATTACAATCTGATAAGAAATCAATTGTATAATTAAGAAGGATAAGTGAAGATGCCCATCCCAAGGTTGCAGTAATGTGAGGATAACTGTAATATAATTTTTGAGTGGCTTGAAAATTCAAATTCTTTACTTCAAATTTTTAAGACCTATACCTAATGGTAGAATCTTGATATTTCTTGTGCTGGCAAGTGGTGCCATTCATTAGATATATGTAGTGGTATTAGTTGAGATATATAGTCAAGCATACATGCTGTTAAGTTAAAAGGAGTCTTTTAGCTATATAAGCATCTAAATTAGTTTTGCCAATATAGTTGCTTTGTCCAACTTATATACATTCAATGTGCTTTTGGATTTTTATTTTGCTCTAATATCAATGTATAATAGGTTAATACCAGCAGATAGACCTGTAACACTGGACAAGATGTGAGGATGACACTATGATGGTGATCTTGCTTGATCATACAAGTGGCAAAGAATCCGAAGACTTACTGTTGGTTCCTCAACTCAGGTATGTATATGTACGACCATTATACAAGAGCATCTCTAAATCCATTTGCAAGCCTCAAGAACCTTCTGGCCTCATCAACAACAGCAGGTTAATATCGCCGATGATCCCATGCACATTTGGGCTCAATCAATCATCAATCAGTGATTGCCGACGGGCATCTGATTCAAAGCCACAACTCTACAATACAGTAGCACTGCCACTCTAACACAATAAATCCAGGATATCTGTTGTCAATGTCGGCCGAAGTGAAAACAATAGATATGAAGATACGAGTGGTTCGAGAAGCTGGCTTTCTATTGCCCTTATCATTGTCAAACGTTGGTTGTCAAGTCACAGCCAACGTGCTATCTCTAGTGGCGGTGCGGTTGGTAGACTCTCGCTCATGGACCTCATTTAGCGAGCTCTGGGAATCTGACGTAGCAGTGCTTGGTATAAGACCACCAACTCACTCGAAAGAGCTTTTGATACCTCTTCCTCTATACCCAACATGCGGCTCTCCTTGTCCCTGCCCTTCGTGGTCGTGGCCGCGTTGATACCACAAACATTTGCCTGGGGCGCTGTTGGTACGCATCTGTCTTGTCCTCTGAGACATGTCCTTGCTCACTGTAGGTGCCATAGGTCATGAAATTGTCGCGACTATCGCGCAAATGCATTTGCATCCGACCGTGATGCCCAGACTCTGCGAGATCCTCCACTACACTGGACCGGCGTGCCACCTTGCCCCCGTTGCAGCGTGGGCGGACCGTATTCGCGCCCAGCCGAAATACAGGTGGACGGGCCCACTCCACTACATTGGCGCCGTGGGAGACTATCCCAGTGCCACTTGCGCGTTCCCCGGGCAGCAAGGATGGGCGGGCCGGACTCACATCAACGTCCTAAGTGCCATCCGGAACACCACAGGTGTCCTGCAGGAATTCGAGGGACTCCGCAAAGCGGGTCTCCTAGAAGAGACGGAGCCACTCTACGTTCAAGACGCGCTCAAGTTTCTGATCCATTTCATTGGTGATATGCACCAGCCACTCCACCTCACCGGACGTGACCGTGGCGGCAACGACGACAAGGTCGCTTTCGAGAGACGGACCACGAGTATGTATCCTATGTTGCTGTTCTTCCTTATCGCGCTGGATGTTTTTGTTTGATTTTCGACTGATCGACCGCTCGCTCATGCCCCCCTACCAGACCTTCATTCCGTATGGGACAGTCTCCTTATTTCTGAGCGTCTCCGCACGCTGCCGCGGAACTATACCAGACCCCTCCCCCTCCCAGACGTCGAAGCATACCTCCGAGATACCATCTACGACCCATATATCCGCCGCCTCGTCTGGGAAGGTCTACTCGGCAAATGGCAAGACGAACACGAAGCGTGGCTCGTTTGCCCCACCACATCCTCGTCCACGTCCAGCGTTATCGTCAGCTCATCAGTGCAGCTCCCACTTGGATACCAACAGCTCGCGTCCACATGGGAATCCATCCTTTCCTTCTTCTGGTCAGCTGGTAAACGCGTCGCCGGCACTGACGAGGGCCAAGACGGTCTCAACGTCGACGACGACACGCTCTGCCCGTACGCCTGGGCCAAACCCATCCACCAACTCAACTGCGACGTCGTCTTCCCCAAAGAACTCGACGACCACTTTTCGTCACCCCAATCCCGCTTGTTCATGTCTCACGAAGACGGACATGCGCACGGTGATCAAGATGCCGAAGGGTGCGCGTGCGACCACGCCGCGTTGGAAGACACCCACGACGATGACGAGGCCGCCCTCATGTCGGGGAGGAAATCACCCTACTTTGAGTTGAACACCCCTGCATATGCTGGGCGCATCAAGGAGGAGTGGATCGTCGAAAAGTTGTTGACGCAGGGAGGGATTCGGCTCGCTGGCGTTCTCAATTGGATTTTTGCAGATCTAGAGGAGGGGGAGATCGAGAAGAAGCGCTATCTCACGTTGTGAAATCTTGTGACATGCTTTACGAAGGCGGAACGTCATTAGAATGAATGTAATACCCACCCTATTATTCAAACAATAATGCACCCAAGGTTATTGAAAAACGATGAATTTCTTTCGGCGCTCCTTTGAAGATGTACTGCATGAGTCGGAAGAATGCGTTTCATATCTAAAAACAAAGACTGTTATCGTATAGTTGCGTGTGTGCTGTTATCCATTGAGGCCAACGACAAGCTTTTCAGTGACCCTACACGCCCCATCTCACAAGCGCAAGATCAGCTGCTTGATGCCAGACATCCAGAGTCCAATGTCGTCCGTCTGCGATCCCCTCGTCAATAAATCAACGTGGATACCCAACGCCAACTCCCGATCATGTGCGGCAATGGCTGCAGGAATGTGAACGTAAATTGTCAGTCAGCTATCAAGAATTCTGCACGTGCCTTGGACAAGGACGAGCAACTGGTCCACGACAGGCT
>JBBPLJ010000012.1:87605-106617 GCA_038089715.1 Veloporphyrellus conicus
TCCGCCTCGTTGTGTGGATACAACATCATCCTCATCGGTTCTGCAGAGGTTGCCACAGAACTCCTCGAGAAGCGTTCCACCAATTACGCTGATCGCCCTCGGTCGGTCATGTGCGGAGAACTCTCAGGATGGGGCAAAATAATGCTATTGTGCAACTACACCGATTGGTTTCATGCTCAACGAAAATGGATGGCTCAGGAGATTGGCAATCACACTGTTATAACCAAGGCCCATAGAATGATCGAGTTCGAAACACGACGCGCTCTTCGATCGGTGCTAGAGGATCCAGACCGAGTCCGGGCACACATCTATAAGTATGTTTCACTACGCAACAGTTTTAGACAGACCCTCTCTGCCAGTAACTGACGATGTATTGTAGGAATTTTAGTTCCATTTCCATACGCCTTTCGCATGGATATGTCACCATGGACGGCGATGATCCTCTGGTCGAGTTGGTCGAGTTAGCGAATTCGCAGTTATCGCGGACAACGACCGCAGGTCGCTACGTTGTTGATACCATGCCTCTTCGTGAGTAAATAAATAATCTCTCACAGCATCTTCCAAGACCTCCATACCTTTTTCAGTAAAGTACATCCCATCATGGATTCCCGGTGCTGGTTTTAAGAAGCATGCCAGGGAATATGCTGCTGTTCTGCATGATGCTGTGGAAATTCCTCACAACTACACATTATCCCAGCTGGTGAGTTCGCTACTTCTTTTTTCTTCCTTTCTGACTCGTTGACTCGGATTTTGAGGCCGCTGGTACAGCATTGCCGTCACTTTCCTCTCGCTTATTAATTTCGCCAGGTCTTACGGAAGAACAGAAGGACAACGTAAAATGGACTGCGTTTACCATGTTTCAAGGTCCGTGAATTATTATTAATGCGAACCTTGTTGTGCTAACACTATTGACCCGGTAGGGGGTGCGGATACAGTATGTCCCTTATCCCCCCACTGTATAATGCTGACAATGAATCCAGTCTCCATCTCTCTCTTATGCTTTCTACCTCGCTATGACGCTGTACCCGCGCGTCATGAAGCAAGCACAGAAGGAACTGGACTCGGTTGTTGGTACGAGCCGACTGCCAACATTCTCCGACCGGCCGTCTCTGCCGTACGTGGAGGCTGTATTTACAGAACTGTTGCGCTGGCATACTCCAGGTCCGATATGTGAGCTTAAATCCTGCAAAGCCAAACGCGCCTGTTACTGACGAGCGTTCTATAGCGATAAGGTGTACGAGGGTTGATGACGAGTATAATGGATATCTTATTCCAGCAGGATCTTATGTTCTGGTGAATGTCTGGTATGTCGGCAGCACTCGTGTAGAACGCCAGAGACACCATCTTTTGTTGAATTCAGGGCCATGCTTCGCGATAAGAGGACGTACACGGACCCATTAAAATTCAAACCCGAACGCTTCCTAGGAGATACCCCAGAACCTCTTCCGTTCAACGTGTGTTTTGGTTTTGGACGACGGTAAGAAATATCTCTTCTTGTTTGCGGCACTGACCATTCAACGGCACACAAAGTCGATGCCCAGGTGAGCACCCTGTCGCTTGAGTGAGCTCCGAAGTGAAGTGTTGATCTCATGGGCCAGGCCGTTACCTCGCACATGCGACCATGTGGCTCATGTGTGCCCAAACGCTCGCCGCGTTTGAAATTTCAAAGCGTGTCGAAAATGGCGTCGAGGTCACACCCGAATTCAATCAAGTGGGAGGCACCCTGATGTCGGTGTTGACACATTCTCAAGCCAGGCTTCAGTTCTTTGCTGACCCATAGCTTGTATGTTCTGTTAGGCATGTAGCGCCCTTCAAGTGTACAATCAAGCCCAGAAGAGAGACGATGGAACGCCTACTCAGGGAGGAGTTCTCTATGTAGGGAAATAATCAAGCCGGCGGGGTGGGTGTTTACCCGCAGAGCGTGAACTTTGTGTACAGTCTTTGCAGATGTACCATAGGCTTTGTGTTTCTATCGGGTACGCCTGATTCACGAACAGGTCGGCGCTTGACGCGATCTTATTCTCACTATGCTGACTTGGGGCATACTGGCTGACTCCCGGATTCTGAGCGGCGTTCACTTCTATTAACTAGCTAGCATCATTGAGACAATCTTCAATCTAATTGCATGAGACAGCTTTCAAATACCTGTGGGTTATAGTTACAAAATTCCCGCAAACCCGTTCGGGAAATTATGCCTTGTTTCAAGTTCCCTAGAAGGATGAACTCGATTAGAATGTGGATCATTGCAGGACTAAGCACAGGCTCGACCAAAAGACAGCTCTCGAACCCAGCTCCGTATTAAAACCTTTTGTATATCCTCAGTACCCCGTTATCAATTCATCAACCGTCGGTGTGAGCAATCGAAATTCCTCAGGTTTAAACGGGTGAGGTGGATCATTGGTCTTCTGAATAACTCACGCAATTTTTTTTGCATTACCATCGGGGATTGATGCGTTTGTCCTCAGCCTGAGCGTAGCCCTAGTTACATACATGAGGCAAGCTCAGCCTAGCAACGGTGAATACCTTCCCGAGATGGTCGTGTTACTTGAGACTGACAGTTCAAGCTTCAGCATCGCATTATCGTCTTCCACGGTGACACTATGGATCTGTCGGTGAGCGTTTTAACGTAGGCTTTGCGCTGGAGGCCATGTACCCTGAAGCGTGGACATCACGATGGGTCGGAGGTGGCTGCTCCAGACATGGTAAGAGACCAAGGCTAAGTTCCAACTCGTGGCATGCATTCTTGTTCCTCGCACGACAAGTCTAAAGTCCATTGCAGTTGCACATATTATTATACTCCGAAGCTAAAAAAATAGTAAAGAAGAGCGAAACAGAGAAGAAAGGAACGGAAACCTCCACGCAGAAGAAAAAGGAATAAAAAGGGGGGAATAGAGTACTCCGAGTCTAACATCCGCCCACCTTGCCACACCACGGACGTCTCTACGCCTCTTTTCCGCTCTCGCTCACGCCCGTTTCCAAATCCTTGCCATCCAACGCTTCCTGAATCATCGAAATCGTACTCTCCAGACTCCGTCGTCGCGTCGACGGACTCGTACGTGTCGTCCCCAGACTCGCTTGGCGCCCGTGGCGTCCTCGGAAGGGCACCTTGCTTGGTGACGACGTGGGCGAGGTTGGTGACGACGGGCCGCCGACGCTCGAGTTGCTCTGTGAGGACACGAGCGAGGTCGACGACAACGCTGCTTCGATGGTCGCTTCGATGGACCCCGAGGAAGAGAGGGAGAGATCGACTGGCGAGGGTGTCTCAGGAAGGGATTGAGAGTGCGCGTGTTGAGCGAGGAACGCCTTCGCTTCTTCCGCGTCAAAGAGTTCCGGTGGAAGGCGTTCGTTTTCGATATCCGATTTCCGTCTAAATGAGGAGGGAACGCGTGAGTTTGAAAAGTATAGTGCAAAAAGGGAACGCACGCGTCATCGAATCCTGCAATGGCATCCTTAATCCCCTCGGTACCCAATGCTAGTGATCCATATGGCAATTTGGCAGATCCAGTTATGCTCTTCAGCTCGCCCACCTTCTCCGACTCTTCTCTGTTGGATCAAGTAGTGATGAGTCCTACACAAGAATTGCGACACACAAGGGACGCTGCGGACCGAAGAAGTGCAAAGACGCGTGCCATACGCCCGACGGCAAGGATTTTATTCTTGATAACCTTTCTCCGCTCGACAGAATCATCGGCATGTGACGGTGGCGGCAGAACTTCGTCGTCCGATTCTTCCAGTTCTTCCTTGCTACAAGTATTAAGGACCGCGACAAGCATGTCCGTGACTGTCACAGAATCAACATCCAATCGCAAACGACGTGCAAGGACACGCACTTTTCTCTCCGACAAACGGTAGACTCCACGTGAACACATCCATAAAATTGGGTAGCCAATACGGGTGAGGCGTACAATTAAATTGCCGGATATTCATCACGTTGCTCTCATACTTGAGAACAGCAGCCTTGTTGTTGTAAACGTCGAGATAGTTGGGCGCAGAGAAGATCGTCATCACGGAAGGGAATCCAGTCGTCTTAGTCTTGCGATACATCCGATACCTAGTAGAAGAGAGGATTAGCAGCAGAGAGACACTATCTGAACAGACGTACCCTGCGTCCTGAGCCTCGTGTGCACGAATGATGGAAAGGAGGTTATTACGTTCCAGGAATTGACAAGCAGCCTGATACCTGTCGACGAAATGAGTATATGTTACCGTGTCCACAGGAAAACGCACGTAAAAAAGTATGAGCATCCCCGCACGTGGTTATGTACGAAACTTTCGTTCATTTTTTCCTGGCCGAAATCTTCGACGGGGTCCGACCACAGAATGTCACACATTAACCCGTGCGTAGGTGGTTCCCGGAATCGATCAATCTAGAGTCTGCCTTGAGGGGCATCACAAGCGACAATGGGAAGGAGCATACTGCGCGGATATCATCCATCGTGTTCAGTTCCGGCGATAGCCCACCATGTATACATAGAAATTGCTTGTTCATGATAGCCGCAAGCGGTAGTGCGCAGAATGATTCCATGCAGGCATCGTAGATGCGCTCAGAATACTTGTGCTTACCTGATCCGGGCCACGAAATTAGTGTTCACCTGGAAGTAACGAACGAGGAAAGACTAACACTCGAGTTTGAATGTGAAGTAATCTGTGAGATGCCGGCATTCGTGGTTTCCACGAAGCAGGAAGAGGGTGTCGGGATACCATATTTTCAACGACCACAAATACAGCACACACTGTCCAGGCAGTCAGCAACATGTACAGGGCAAGTAGGGAATGATGACCTCGATGCTAAAGTAACCTCTGTCGACATAGTCTCCGAGGAACAAGTATCGCGTATCAGCAGGGCTTCCACCGACTTCAAAGAGTTTCATCAGGTCATACTAGCGTAATGCCGCGGACCAACGGTCAATTCACAGCACCAAACAAACAGAACCCGCCCACGCACATATTGTCCATGGATATCACCACAGACTGCGACAAAGACGACGATGAGCACAACGGTGCAAGCGAACAAGACGAACGCGACCGACCTGTGATCGGGGCATCGACCTGGAGGACGTTGGGCTCGACTCGGAGAAGAGCGGTCGCTTTTTCGATGATCCACATCGCATGTTCCTCACTTATCCGTCCTTCTCTATAAAAGTGATTTTTGAGGAAGGCGATGTCCGGTTTGGACGGATCGTGTTTTGAGAAAAATTGGGCGTCGGTGGGGATGTTCATCGCCGGCGCCTGCACCTGGTGCGGGATATGTCAACGGCGGGGTGCGGAGTGCGGACGAGCCGTACATCTTTGATGACCCTCTCTTGGGTGCTTATAATGTTGCCATCTTCGAGGACATGCTGGGTAAAGTCAACGTTGGACGGTCTGCGGCGATGTTCTATCTGCTCGATGGCCTTCTCGACGTGGGCTTGGGTGATGGGCATGGTCTCTGGCTGAGTTGGATGGCGTGCGCGATGTTGGGACGGAAGATGGCTAAAGCGCAAATGGAGAGCGCAGCGGGGTTCAAATGATGGTTACTTGGCGAGCGTATCCACGAGCGTCGGCAGACAAAAGAAGGCTTCTTTACATGGCTACATTTCATGCAATACATCCCGAGCAGAACTAGGGCGAGTCTACTCTATTCATCATGAACCAAAGTACGCTCTCAGAACATGGTTTGCGACATTGAGCCCGAGCAGCGATACGACATAACTGGCGAACAGCGGCAATAAGGGTGCGAGAAGAATCTCTGCGCGTATCAGAAATGGCAAGGCTGTTGCATATGACTACTTGGCGCCAAACAAGACGATCAGATGGCTCACCGCTTAGTCCAAGGTATATGCCGTAGATGTACTGAGCAAATCTGCGGGTGAATTTAGATTCAGGGTGCATAGAGAAGGAAGGAAGTTACCCTGCGAGGTAGAGTGTGTTGCCGACCAGGAGACAGACCCACTTATCCTTTGTGATAATGGGAAACAGGAATAGCTGTGCGACATATAGTGTGAGATAAAAGGGGAAGAAGGAATTCGTGTGGACGTCAAAGGCATATGCCCATTCGACGGACGAATCGGCTGGAGACGAATGAGAGGAAGGGGCCAAGAGAACTTTGTTGGCGAAAAGGCTAGACAACTTAGATCAGTCGCAGTCAAAGTTGGTGCGAAGGCGTCCTACCGAAGCAGAGTGGCGGTTATCACGCCCACAAAGAGAAAATCTCGGAGAATCATAATGAACGCCAGTTTTACGGCGTCGATAAAGGTGTAGGAATATACCACGGACCAACCCATGGCTGCCACTGCAGAAAATAAGCGGGATGCTTGGGACGAAACAGAGCCCATACCGAAAAGGCAGCCAAAGAGGAGTATGAGTATGGCTGGATCATCTCTTGCCCAGGTGTTCTTTGTCTCTGCAGGCAGTCGTACTTGGGCTTGGCTACGCAACTGGCACTCACGTTTATGGTAATATACATTGCGATAGCTGGGTTGTGGTCAGTGACGCGTAACGCTGCGACGCAAGGCGGCTCACACTGTTCGTGGGGCGAGGAAGAGGTATGGCAGCTGCCATAGGGCAAGCTCAAAGTCCTAGGCGGCCATGAGCGCGAACGAAGCAGCATTCTGAGCACGCACCATCTGCTGAAAGCGATGCAATCTGCGGAATATGAGGGGGATGCGGCTGGACAGCGATACATTGGGGGACGAGGAGGAGGAGTGGTTTGCATAGGCAGGGGATGTCAGCGGGAGGATGGCCATCTTACTTACTACTAGTGTACGAGGGTAGAGAATAATAATGACGGCACACAAGTTCGTCGGAGCTTTAACTTTTAATCGGCGCGGTTTTTTCTTTGCATACCTCCTCAACCTTTCCTCCATTTCCGTGCAAATCACCGCCATGGAAGACGACACTGAAGTGCTCGACTGGGGCCACGAAGAAGAAGACAGCGCTGCTCATGGAAACGTGAAGCGCACTTTCTCTGTCGACGACGCAGAGGATGCCGTCTCGCTCGGTGGCGACGAGGAGGACGAGTTTTTGGCTTACCAGTCTCGCGTTCCACAGCACACCTATCGCGGCCATTCGCCTCCAAAGAGCGCACGCCAGCCAAGACAAGACCCCCCAGAGAGTCACGGCGACTCCCCGTACCCACACCGGTCGGAAGAGCAACCCGCTGGCACCAGCGACCAGTCTTCGTTGCCGGGGCGTATGCACTCACTTGGAACGCTGGTGCACGCTCTGCCACCCAAGCCGGTCGCCTCTAGTGTGCCGTTCGTCCATCCTTCTCACCCGTCTATCATTGAAGCTACAGCGATGGCTAGTCGGACCGACCGTGACAAGAGGAATGGCACAGGCCCCAAACCCAACGTTCAGGACAATAATGACCCGCTGCCCCATGGCTGGGAGGTCAAATATCCAAGAAGCGGCCGTGGTGTTTACTATTATAACATTCATACCCAAGAAGCCACTTGGACCCGGCCCACTGCCCCTACTACTCGTGAAAAACGCGGTGAACGGTTGGATCGTCGTGATGAGCCTCTTGATAAATATGGTGATCGCTACTATCGCCCCGGAGAGACTGCTCGGCGGGAAGAGCGACCCGTTCCCTCAGCTCAGCTCATCGATTCCTATGTTCCAGATTCGTACACTCCCAACCATAGAAGCAGTCGGTCGTCACCCCCGCCTCCTCGAGCAAGGGAGAGGGACCCCACACCATCCCCTCGTCGCCATCTGTCACCGGATGCCTCTCATGGTGATCGTGAAAGTGTTTACCATGAAGTGTCTTCAGTGTCGCTTTCTGCTCAAGATCGCGTCTGGGTTGCACGTGACACTGTACCGCACGAGCGCCAAAGGGAGCGCAGACAACGCAACGATCCCCCTCCTTCTGAAACCGAGCACCGTATTCTACCACGGGTCACTGAAAGGTCTTCGACTCTAAGTACGTTGTCCGCCTCCTCCCCTCCCCCCACCTCGTACTCGGCGTGTGTGTGCTCCTCCCGAGGTGGAGGACGGAGCATCTCGCAGACGTCTCGCGAAGCCTTGGGAGTCGAGTTGCGCCATACGATGTCTTGTTCCTTTTTGTTCGACTTCCTCGCATGGACACACGGACGCTCATCATGGATCGCTGTCTTCTCCCCTTTTTCCACTTCTCTTCTCTTTGTACCCCCTTTTGCATATCCCGTTCCGTCTTTATTATCTAGGACCGAGGTCACCCGTCTCCTACACTCGTGGCTCCCAGGAATCTGCCAACACTACTCCGCACTCCTCGGTCAAGCCCTCTCAGCCGGTTTCGGAAGCACCACCCTCTGGAAGGAAGAGCCGTTTCTCGCAAGTCGATGATCCCATTCAGTACAATCACCGACCATCTGACTCGCGCGACATGGACATGCGGCGAGCCCGTACAGATGATCCTGCCTCCTACAATACTCGCTACGTTGATATTGCAAGCTCGCGCACAATGTCCCACGTACGCAAGGACGACGATATCCCCACCCATCCTGCGTCGGATGCACAACGTACGTCTTTGAGCCATCCTATACAACATCCATCCTCATGTCAACATCGACTCGCTTATATGCGTCTTTGCTTCTCTCATTGTGCTTCCGCCTTCGATATCCAGGGTCGGATTCTAGGAGAAGAACGCCTTTGCCTCCTCAGGACGAGATGTTCCGCCCAGGTACAAGGCCCCCTCCTGCTCGGCGTGACAACTATCCCTCCAGGTCTATTAGCCCAGCACCAGCACCGGTGCCTGAGAATCGGCACACCGCTCGGATTGCTTCTGATGATCCGCCACGTGATCCGGCGCGGCGTAGTCTTTCCCCACCATCGCCTCAACCTGGTCTTACTGATCGTGTTGATCGTGATCGCGGGCATTTTCGTTGGTCCAAACCGCATGCAAACGGACCTGTGCAAACTGATCCATATATCACGCATGAGTCCTCAAGAAGTCGTGCTCATGATGTAATGGGTGTTGATCGTGCCCCTCCGCCTAGGTCATCTGATCCACCAAAACTTATTCCTCCAAGGCGGCCAGCCATGCAAGACGAGGTACCAAGATACCCGAGGGCAATGTTGAATTCGGAGAATGATGGCCTGTCACGAGGTACGTTCACTACTATTCCTTGCTCGCCCTGTAGCTCATGAACATTGTGTACAATAGGCGCTCGCGACGTTCGTGATGGGATTGATTCAAGGTATCGTTCGGCAGTTGATGACCCTTCTCGTTTCGGCGCATCGAGAGATCGATTGGGGATGGAACGTTATCCCACAGATCACACAGCTTCTCAAGCAAGTCTCCACACATCCTATAGATAACATGACATTCAACTTTTATCTGCAGAAGGAACCAATCCGTAGTGTAGAGACAAGACCTCCTACCTCGGTATCCAGTATCAAACTGTCTGGTACAAACAACATACCTGTCGGCGTCAAGAACAAATTCGCAGGAAACCCCCTACCTCCCCTTATGCAACCGAACAGTGCCCGTCGCGCTCCCGCTATCTCATCTGGAAGTAATGGTGACCCTGTTGCCCCAAGGCGGGATCGCATTAACAAGGATCATGAGTGGCCCGTAAGTATATCAAGTATATTCGCTATGGGGGTCTCATTCATGATTACAGCCGCATCTCGATGGTAACACTGGCGGCCGAGGTGGGCCGATGGAGCCGGCCAAACACGAAGATGTTCGTCGATCTCCCGTAAGCCCTTGCTTCGTTTTGATAATCGCTTGATTTGACATGTTCGTTGAATAGCCGAACAACCCGCGTGCTTTGCCTGAGGCGGAATCGGGACCCCCAGGAACTCGAGCTTCGCGGGCTGCTTTGGGAATTGTGAGCCACCCATGCCCCGACTACTAGTTGATAGTCTCTTGACTCATCTTTTTCTCAAGTCTCGATTTGGGCCACCTATTGTAAAAGAAAATGTTGAGCCTGATCGATCCCACATGAACATTTCCTCGGATAGCCTTCCTTGCGACCAGCCTCCGGATAATTCTTCGCACGCCACGCCGCCTCCACCTTCCAGAGAGTCTTCAATGACCTCAATCAAGGACACAGCGGCAGTATCCGCTCGTCCATTTCATTTACCTCCACGGCCTGCAAGCCCACCTCGCGGACATCGATATCGTGCGGGAGAGCCTAGCGAGTCCTATCGCCGTCCAAATGCGCGAAGCCCAGTTGCCCACAATTATCAGGGTAATAACGAGGTAGACGCTGAGGTGCCTGCCGGCCCCAAGCCGCCCTCCCCTCTACCTCGGAAACGTACAATGGATACTTATCCTTCCGACCCTCCGCCCCCGCCCGCGCTTCGGGAAAAGCAAGATTTACATAGCTCTGAGCGTCCCCGGACGAATTTCCGTGACCTCCAGGTCGACCATGCTGTTCTGCCCCCGCCCCCACTAGTTGTCCAAGAACAGGATAGTGAACGTGCACCGCCACCTATGCACCCTGAGCGCGCGCTCATGCTTCAGGCCAACGGCTTACCCCCGCGACCAGTCAGTGTACTTGGGCGATCCAGGTCTGCAAGGGGTCCGAAGCGAGACAGACGTGACGACCGGGATCAAGACCGTGCTGAACCGCTCCGGGGAAACAGTGGACGTCGTGGTTCCGTGTCACCTAGTGGCGAACGGCGTCGCTATCCTGAAGACGAACGTCCGGCAGCTGGAGGGACGTCGCTACTAGATCGGCTGACATTGGATGAAGGGGTTCGTGTCAACTCACCTTCCTTGCGCGAGCGTGTTCAGCTGCCGTCCAAGCGAGACAGGGAGGAGATGTTGACAGGCGATTTCTCCTTTGACATGGAAGGCGACGATTATGATGGGTCCAAGAAGGCTAGGAGGCGAGGGACCAAGATACGCAAGGGCAGGTTTGAGGTATAGACGAAAAAAAGAGTTTTCAGTCTTGATTCATTTCCACGATACGAGTTTTCCTCCCTCTTTTCTCTCGTCTTGTACGGCATGTCAGCCCAAGCTCTCGCTTATGCATAGTTCCTCTTTTTGTTGCAGCTCATTCTCTTATCCTATTAATTCGCTGTATTTTGTTTTTTCATTCGGACGATCGCGTACAATCCAAGTCTGTTACTGTGCATAATGGCGAGGGTGCTGCCTCGTCGGAACTCTCAAACTGGGACTCGGCCTCGGCCTCGCGCGCAAATTCGGCAAACACGTCCGGCTTCCAATGTTCCCGCACAAAATCCATGTCTTCTCTTGGCGTCCACCACTCGAGAAAGAGAAAGAAGAGACAGTCGACGATAAGAATAGTGGTATAGATCAACCCTGCAAACGGGCCTAATGCCATCGTCCTGTGTGCACCATCAGCTCCGAATACATCATCGCCGAGGGGCGAACATACCGTCTCACCCGCGTCTCAAAGTCGATGGGCTCTGATCGCACGACGGTCTCGTATACTGCCTCCGTGCGTTCGGCGATATGCATCCAGTCGTAGAACCGTTTGACACGTGCGTGTGCCTCGAGGGGGTCATGTGTGCCCTTCGTGACGATCTGAATCGCCTCGGAAAGTGCGCGAAAGACATCTATGGGAAGAGGGGAAGGAGTTGAGAGAGTGGGTTTAAAAAACAAAAAAAAAAGAGCAAGACGCACCATCTTCATCAGGGTTGGCAAAGGAGATCATATCTTCCGGGAGAATCTCTGGGACTCCGCCGACGCGGGTGGAGACGACGTAGAGGCCTGTACAGGCGGCCTCGAGAATGGCGATGCCAAAGGATTCGGTGAGCGAGGTGTTGAGGAAGATGGAGCCGCGGATGAGGACCTGGTCGAGGGGGTGTCAGTGCGAGGTTCACAATGGGGGCATAGGGCATGGACGCACGTTGCGCACATCGCAGTGCCGAACGGGTCCGAGGAGCTCGATCCGGTCTTGGAGGAGGTGACGCTCGCGCACTTGGAGCAGGTCGTTGAGTTTCGGACCATCACCACCTGATTCGGAAATGTATGCAAGTATTGAACGCAAGCCGTCAGCGCGGGGTGAACAAGGGATCGCCTAGACTCACCGACGATGAAGTTGACGTTTGGAAAGGCGGCACATATGCGGGGTGCCGTGGCGACGAGGAGATCGATACCCTTGCGATAGGCCAAGCGCGAGATGACGACGATGTTGACTAGGATGGGTTAAGAAAGGTGGATACTAAGAGAGTGAACAAAAGTGGTACGTACCGGTTTCCAACGGTTGTGGCTGGGGCGACGGCGTAAACTGCTCAGCGACGAGTGCGTTCGGGATCGTGTAGACACTCGGTCGTACGACAGATACGGAGGGATCCTCTTCCGAAGGCTCGAACAATTGACCTCGAAGGACGGTGTTTTCGCGTCTGTCACATACCCACACATTGGTTTTTTATATATAAATGACCACACACGGCACGCGTCAAACTTTCTTATGTTGTCAGACTTACCCCGTATGCGAGACGCAAATGACGGCGTCGACGTTCTTGAGCGCGGCAGCCAAGAGTTTGTTGGTCAAGATGCTCGCCGCATCTTCGAACCCAAATAAACTGTGATCTGTAAACACCGTACGCACGCCGAACAGATGGGCATGCAAGATGCCTTCTTGGCCGAGAGCCGAGAGGCTCGCATGGGCGTGGATCAAGTGGATATGCTCCCGAAGGACGATCGTCCGCAGATAAGGGAGGAACGTGAAATAGTTTGGCAAGGTGGCGGATGAAGCGATGGTCACAAAGGGAACGTAGTATACCTTGAGCGAGGGCAGCAGCCAGCGTACGCCGACGCGGTCGGGAGGGTGACTGTGGGTGATAACGATGACTTTATGGCCTCGATGTATGAGGTTGGCGCTGAGCATATAGATGTGATTTTCTACCCCGCCCACGTTGGGGTAAAAGAAGTCGGATATCATCCTAGGTAAAAGTTGGAGGGCATGTTGAACGTGGATGTGTTTGGACTCGTACGCGATTGAAAGTGCCCCATCCTTCATTGCACGAGGGCCAGGGAGAACAAGGACAATTTGTTCCCGCCGCAGTCTCGTCGACTGTAGAACGTTAGAAGCGAACTCAGACACTCGCTTCCAATAAATACCCACATAGTACGTCCTTCAATTCGGAGAAAGAAACAACGGAAAAAAACTAGTTCAGCGGAGGATCGAACTCCGAACCTTCTGTGTGTGAGACAGAAATCATAACCATTAGACCACTGAACTGACAGCTTTTGTTGACTCGTGATGATGGCTCGAGGACCGCGAGGACCGTGGAAAACCCCGGGTCGGCTGGATTTTCCGACACTGTTGGACTTGGATTCTCGTTCAACGATACCTTGCAACTGTACTTTACAATGTGATTATCAGTTGCCCGCGGATGTTGACCATTCTTTGGTCCATCGCTGTTTGAACAGCGCGTGCTGTTTTTGTTTGAGGGCTGATGCGTTCATTGGGAATGGTTTGTCGCGCAGAATGTGTGGTAGGTGGGCAGGCGTGCTGTTGTTCCTCGAAGATTCCGCGGCTGACTTGGCCTCTCGGTCTGCTTGTTCATTGCCGAGCACACCGTCGTGCCCCGATATCCATTTGACAGTAATATCAGACTTCTGCAACGAGTGCAGTGCGCGGACTTCGTCTATAAGGCTGCAAAATTGGTCAAGTATGTGATGCCTGGCCGAGTTTGGAGGACCTCATCGGATTTGATGGTCGCCTGGTTGTCAACAAGAATGCAAACAGAGGTCTCGACGTCTAGCTGTGTCAGTAGGAGGTGCGCGGCGAGTTAGTCTGACCGCCTCTGCTTCCTCCTCAAGTTCGTCTTACTAGGCAAGAACACGGGGTGCTATGCATCAACCTCCGTGCCTCGTCGATTTTAGTTAACCCTCAACTAGCATATTCCGCTGGCGTTGTCGACTCTCGAGTCCTCCAGCCCTGGAGTGTTCCATGCCACAAAAAATGTCCTGACGTGCCATACCACAATCAACGAAGTTTAAATTCGTATGTTTGACAAGGCTTCGCTGCGAGACTGGCTGAATCGTGATTCGTGACCATGTCTTTCAGAAAGTTTGAGGAACATCACAGTGTGGTCACTTTCGAATCGTATGCGTAGTACTGCGGGATTCAACTCTGCGCCCCATTGCCAATTACCCGTTTGAGTGATATCATGGCTTCGAAATTCAACCTGAAAGCGTGGTCTGTATGAGTCCGGTGATCACGATACTTGGGATGATATTGCGGACCTGGGTTTGATCCAAACCCCCACCCGACGCCCAGTCGTTAGGTTGGTCACCAGCTACTGGTATTCTGTTGGTCTTGGACTGCCCGGGAGACACAATCAAGAGGGGCTATACCTTGGTTTCCTTCAGTCAGTCGAAAATGTCGAGTTGCATTTGCACATAAGTACGTAGCATGTACTAACAATGCACACAGACGTCAGGTTCGATAAACGCTGATTTAACTCGATCCAAGTCTCTGATCGAGTCCGCCGTTCAGTAACACCTAAGATGACGAGTAACTTTCTGTCCGCCTTGTTCGCTTATTCGTCATGGGGAGGCTCATACAGGTAACATTTTCTTTCAAGAACTCAAGATATAGTAGTACACCTTCGGAAGGGCAGACGCTACGTGTCACACGAGATTTATCCTATAATACGGAAGACATAGTCAGCACACATACTATCTACGATGATGTATGTTCTAAATAACGAACACAATAGTGTCACAGCTTTGGTGCGTTACTTCTTCCCATTGTCCTTTTGGGCGCTCTGGGCGTTCTGGGCGTTCTGGGCATTGTTATTGCGATCTCCCGCGCTCTGTGCACGCGCCTTGAAATCCTGGTTGGATCCTGTCTTATCCTACCAGGGCCCAGTCAATCGTCATAATATTGGTCCTTGGAAACACAACGAGACTCACCGCATGTGCCTGGATGCGGGCGGCAGCCTCCTTGGTCATTTTTGTGGACATACTAGTAGTGATTTGATCGTGAGGGAGATAAGTCGAGTGAATGTAGGTGCGGAATGAGGGTTGTAAGGAGTGGGTTAGACATTATATATCATGCAGCCGGACATTACCGGATTGTAATCTTTGCCGACAACAGCACAGGATGTCAATGAAGACTCCCGTGGTCAGATAACGACTGGAGAAGGCGGACAAACGTTCGACCAGTCTCCCAAAGAGAACCGAACGCAGATTATCGAAATTTGCAATTGTGCGCCGATAAGAGTCAGGAGGTGAGCCTTAATGTTCAGAGAGCGGGTAGAGAAGAAAAAAATTCCATCAACCACCAAATAAGAGTCGAACGCAGATCATACTGAACATACAGGTATAAATAAAATTTGATACTCTGATTCTCCTATCTGGCATTTTTCGCTGTATTGGGGTGCGACCCGTGAGACTTGTGGTAAGTGGTAGAATCCCATACGCGAGGAGGCACAGGCTCGATACGTGGGCCGAGATTAAGGGAAAGGGGTCGCCGGAGGGAGCCAACAGAGCGGAGCAAAATTTCCCAAGGAAAGCTGGAGCACATCGTAGGTAGACTCAGCCTTGGCGGGTATTACTAGGTCAACGCGCATTCATCTTCACTTGTAGCGCATAGCAGCACTCCGACCTTCCTACCAGTGAGCGCTTCGTAACACGAGCACTACGATTTGCTATTATCAGCTTACCCTTGCCGATCATCTGACGCTGGCAAAGGGAAACGAGCATTGACGCCTGGATATGAATGCCTACTTTCGCACCCAATAAACGTTGATAAATCAATGGTAGTAGAATATCTCGTCAAACCCCAATGCTATAGGATTGGATAACATGCGTACCAAGTATATGCACGGAGAAATCCACCCTCACTCAAGCCTCAATGGCGAAATGGGCGCATGAGTTAAAAACTTCCCCACCGCATTGCGCTTGCAGTATCATGTTTCATCAATAGGAAGCTGAATTCAATCTCCGTGGTCGCGGCTTCATTAGTGAGCCTACCTGTTACACCCTGCTAAGCTGAATACAGACTTAATAGTCACTGGACTGGCATGCCACCCGGGCACTTCCAGTCGGCAGGTCATAAGATCTGACTCGCTGTGGGGATGACGATCCTGTTCAAGGTCACTTCAATCCGATCAACGATCATATCCGAATACAACTCCGTTCGGCAAATTCCTCGGAACCCAAATCACGCTCCATATACACCAAAGTGGATACAACCTCCGTTGATGTACAACTGTCTAGGGGCGGCGCCGCTGCGCCCTACAAGGGCAAAAAATAATACTACCAACAAATGACTCTGTTCGACGCTAATAATACACCGACAAACCTGAAATTGAAATTTGGTAATCTGTTATCTTCAAGCAAGTCAGTACAGTAGTGCTAGTACCTGCAACACAGGTGGTACCTACCCCAATTATGAACCTTGATCCAGTTGCTCCTCTTCACGGATAGAGAGAGGCATGATCTTTAACCTCACTCTCGCTCCCAAACTCCTCTTCACCTTTGTCACTCATACACCTTTGGGCTGCGGTGGCTCGGGCACGTGCTTGCCAGTGCGCAAACGAGAAACGCACACCCATGAACGAAATGCCGCCTACTAATATAATTGCCTATGGTGCAGGATGAGCCAACGGACAAACTTAAAAACTGTTGTTACCCGAGACAAACATACCCCACAAAACAACGCAGACCGCCACCAGTGAAAATGACGTGTCAGGAGCGCGCCACAGATAGGGGGGCCTATAGCAAACGGGCAAACAAACGCATGGTCACGATTCTCATGCTTGCTTGTCCTTCTGAGTCGACTCACCAATTAGGCCTCCGATACCTTGGTTGTACGGACAAGTCAAATGTCAAGGATGAAACAAGGTGGAATAAGAGCAACATACTTATGATGGCAGATGAGACACCCAATCTCACACTATGGGCAGAAAGCATTATATTAGCTATGCAATGAAAAGATAAAAATGACACACCCAAGCTCAGCAGGGTCTAATGTCAGCATTAATGTGGGTGGCATCAACGCGACATCTATGAGGATGAAGAACAACGTGTCGTATAAGTGGCACTGGCATCTGTGCATACAACTTGCGCGGGCACGTACGAAGTCCCGAAAACAACCCATACAATACCCCGAGCACTACCACACTTGCCGCGGAGCCAATCCAAATCGTGCCGATGATAAGGATAGCACACACAGTGTTTGTAATGATCGTAAGGTCGATGATTCCGATGAATGAAGCAAAAGCACCAGCTGTGACCCGACCAACAAAGCCGCCCGCACTGATGATGGCGACCTGTATGACCCGCCGTCAGTCCAATACATTCGAAGTGTAAGAATAGAGCGACATACAGAGTAAAAGGCAAAGGAGGCACCAAGCCCATGCTTGAGAGAGTCTATTTCAAAATAAATGTAGGGATACGCGTATGCGACATAGAAACACATGAACCTAAAGATAGAGTGTTTACCACATAAATATCATACTGCCGAAGGAAAAAGCACCATACCCGATTATCGTCAAAAGAGACGGAATCTCCGTGAAACATTTAATCATTACTTTCCAAGTGTTGACCGAAGGTGGTTCCCGATGCACAGCGCTATACCGAGTGCGCACGAGGGCGCATGACAGAAACAATAACACAGTGACAAACGTTGCACTAACTCGTACACCCGTCTTGAATCCGAGGGGACCATTCAACAACTTGTTCAACATGATGGTGTGGCAGATACTACCAAGCGACGTGCCCGAGGCGACAATGGATAACATTGCTGTTCGTCGATGCTTAAAGTGGTGCGAAAGGAGTGCAAGGCTCGGGACGAACAGTAGTCCCTGGCCGATTCCCAATGTGAGACCTTGAACAAGTAAAACCTGCTCGATATTTTAGCGTTCTTCAAAGAAGAATTGGTCGTCAGGAAACCGTGCCTGGTAGAATTTTCCTGGCTGTACCAGGGACAACATGAATATCGAGAACGATACGAGAATGGCGCCGGTGATGTACACATGGTAACTATTGATAAAGCTGAGAAGTCACGATGGCGAGGGGTTAGTGCCAGCCTCACAAATATCCTTTATCGAACAACTGGCCGGAGATCGGGCCCATTGCAGTCACAAGAAATGTGGCCAAACTCCCGATCCATCTGCATGGCATTGTATTCAACAATGTTCGGATGAAGGTAGACAAGTTTTACTCACGAGATAGCAGATGGACTCTCGTTTTGAAGGTAATGTCGAGTGTAGAAAGCTGATCATATTCAGGTCATTATAAGTGCTCTGCTGAAAGGAGCCTCACCTTGATATACGCAGAAGGAACTCGTGTATCTGCATGAGTGTAAGAGGTAGATCTTAGGTAGATCAGTTCTGCATGACGCACCCGTATCCACAGAAATGGGCAAGAAAACTATAAGAATGTGGGTGAGTATCGACCGAAGTGGCAGCTGTATATCTTACGCTCCAAATACCGTACACCACGCCTCTATGCCACCTTCGGGGAAATCTGGGTCTGTTACAGTTCGATGAGCAGATTGCAGTGTACTGTCGACAGAACCCCTTGGCCTGGTGATCTTGTCAAGAGAAGGGAGCACCATTCTGCAAGGAGAGAGACACAATATGGGCGATAGCTTTTGGCCCGCTATATGAATGCCAAAATAATACGTATTCACACAGCAGAACCATGCTGGCTCTCTGGGCGCCGTTATGCTGTACTATGTCAAGTTGTCAGCTTGGCGACTCACCCGTCACCCGGAGGAAGAGCGTTGAATAATAAAGGTTCCTCATGGCTGTTGATGCCATACACGAGCTATAAGCCCAGATCGAGCCTTATTACAGCTTGCAAAAGGCTGAGGGAGTCCCGGAAATTTCGCGAATGGCGACTTTCTCCAGATCTTTTGCGAACCTCAATTATAGCATATTCCATATTCAGCGAAAACCTTGTCTGCGACTCGCTGCATTACACAATGCATCGTATCATCAGTTCACCGGCCCGCCAATGTGCGTCTAGCGGCGTGGAATCTGGATAGCCTCACGGGGATCAGCTGTAAACAAGCCTGTTTACATAATGCCTAGCACTTCCCAAAGAACCCGTGGTGTAATGTTAGGGGCTAGCATGCCATAAGTAGGAATTGGTTGTCAAGCAAAGTGC
>JBBPLJ010000013.1:50697-83312 GCA_038089715.1 Veloporphyrellus conicus
CAAATGCGCCTCGGGTGCGCGGCATCCTTCCGACAGGATAGAATTGTAGCTTTCGAAGGATGTGACTGGTTCGATTTGACGGTGTTCTCGGGTGCAATTACATTCGCGTATCAACCAGCCCTAAATGATATCATGTGACAATGGTCACGCTTGGATTCATTCGCGACTGCACAAAATTTATGAAATTATTATTTCTTCGATGCGTCGCGGTAACAAGTCACACAAGGTCGGTCTCGTCTTCTGTACCCTTCGCAGTGCAGTCGACATTGTTTTGCGTAGGTTCCCAATGTCAAAATTCGCCCCGCACCGCCCCCTACCCGCCCTGCACGAGAACACGACCCAGACGCGGCATGCGATCGTAGCTCAGACACTGAGATGCTTCCGAATGCGAGCATAGTAGACTTCTGTCCGAGGCCGTTCAAACGGTTTTACATATGTGCGACCGGGACAATGGACAAGGTTCGTCTCACAAGTCGATTCCGATGTCCGGTCTCATGTTTTCTTGCAGCCTACCCTGTTCAAAATGGCATACGAACTTGGCGCTGAATCCACGAATGATTTTACCGACCGAGTTACTCATCTGATCGCTAACTCGCATGGTGGTGCCAAGTACTTGGTTCGTTTCTTCGGGCCACCTCCTTTCTCGTCACTGACGTGCGCA
Source organism: Veloporphyrellus conicus (assembly GCA_038089715.1). Taxonomy (NCBI): domain Eukaryota; kingdom Fungi; phylum Basidiomycota; class Agaricomycetes; order Boletales; family Boletaceae; genus Veloporphyrellus; species Veloporphyrellus conicus. Next base: position 51,359 of record JBBPLJ010000013.1, read on the forward strand.
GTGTGCCGTCGAACGCAAGATACCTCTTATGACTCCAGACTGGATTACAGAGTCACATGCCATATGGCTACGTGGAGACGATGTCAACGTGGAACAGGTGCGACACAACTGATATTTTGCTTTAGCTAACTGTCCCTCCTAGAGTATAGCCAAGTACCGATTGCCAATCTTCTCTGGCGTTGTACTATCGCTGTCTGGCATAGAAGACGTCCAGAGACGCACCGAGATAAACAGACTTGTGACAGCCCATCAGGGAACCTACCTCAAAAACATTGAACGCCCTGTCAAAGTCACCCATCTTTTGTGCTCGGGCGATGTGGAAACCGACAAGATGAAGTACGCGGAAAAGTTTAACAAGCACAAAGAGGCAAATATACATCTTGTCTGGGAGGAGTGGTTCTGGGACTCTCTCGAGTTTGGTGGTGGGTACTCTTGATTCTTCACATGACACCTTCGCCAATGTGCTTTAAAAGGTAGGTTCGACGAACGGAAATATCAAGCAAGCCGACCGAGACCGGAAAAACGAAGGTCCTTGCACGAGAGTGAGTTTTCGTTCCCATACTAGTTCTCGTAAATCTAGAGTATGTCTTTACAGACCCTACATCTCTGCTCCTTGTCCAAGGCTCTGCTCCAGGTTCTGACCCGGATTCGGCCATACCCATTGACGATATTAATCAGCCAAAGGGGTCGAAGCCCATTCCTACTGGCAGTTTCACCATCATAAATAACCTTCCAGTCGACGGCGATGAAGAAGAAGATATGGCGATCATCAACAAGCCAGTCCCCGCTGTAACACTGCAACTCTGGCAAAGCCTCCTCAAACCTCGCGGATTCGAACTTGATAGTGGGAAACTTGTCCGAAGTCCATCAAAGTCGCAAGCTATGCAATTGCCGACTTCGTCGTCCGCACAATCACAAGCCCGGCCGAATATGGCGAGTCACAAGGGAATCGACGTTCAGCATGGGGAAGAAAAGGAGAAAGAGAGTGTCATATCATCGTTTAGACGAGCGAAGTCGTTTGCTCCCGTCCCTGTAAACGAACCTGGAGTTCGACAACCATTTCGGCGGAATACGACATGTCCGTCGATTTGCCCCGGTGAGGCAGAAGGGAGTGGTCTGCACGACCCGGATCAGCCAGGAGTGTCAGTCATGCGAGGGCTCTTCGCTGGGTTCACTTTTCGTCTTCTTGGGGAAGCGCGATGTCCAAACGTGCGACTCGCAATTGAGAACGGTGGGGGGGTCGTGACGGACGATGATGCCGAAGAACCAAGTTTCATCATCGTGAGGTTGATCAGGTATGTTCCAAGCGTCGGGCCAGCTGTCATTTAGACATTGACGCTCATGACGTTGGCTGTGTGTCGTGGCAGTGGAAGTAAACTCTACCATGACGAATTTGACGAATACGCACGAAGTAAGTACAGGACAGAATGTTGGCTCGAACATTCCGTATTCCATGAACGCATATGTGAACCGGACGAAAATATCACCTTTACACCACTCAGGACCATGGGGCCGGTACCTGGTACGTCCACGCCAATTGCGGCCTGCCACCCCTCACAGGTGTTGCACATGTACAGATACGGAAAATATCACCCTGAGCTTGTCTGGTCTAGATCAGTCCCAACTGTGTTGGATTCGACGTCTTGTGAGGGCCGTCGGTTCGTTTTTCCTCTTGTTTTTCGGTCATCCGAGTTAGACACCGTCACACATATGTAGGGGTAACCCTTGAGCCGACTTTCTGTCGCCGGACGACCCACCTTATCTGCCCCAGTGGCACGGGTGCCAAGTTTGAGAAGGCGTTGGAGTGGCGGATTCCGGTCGTTTCGTTGTCTTGGCTGGAAGACATCGCGAGGACAGGAACTATTCCACGTGTGGGCGAATACCTTGTTGGTGGGTCTTGCGTGGGACCACGTGTCAATGGCGATATTGGTTTTGGGTGCGCTCGACTTCTCGACTCGGTTCCCGAGGTTAGGAGTGACAAGGGAAAAGGCAAGGCGAAAGAGGTGGACTATCAAATGATGGATATCACCAATGGTAGTGTTGTTGATCAGTTCTCTTTCTCGACACGTATAAGTACTTATTCTCCCTTTTCCCAGATGGTTTGGCCAACCAGCCCATGTTTGTCAAGAACGCGGCCCTCCTGCAAGACACCACTCCTCAAGATCAGGAACCGGACAAGAGGCACTTCCACGGCAAGGCGTTGGAAACAGCAACTCCCCCACACAGCGGACTGTTTGGCAAGCCAAGGATTCTAACTCACAACTTGGATCCCCCAGAGGAAGCCAACGCTCGCGGAGACCAGAGCCACCCTGTAACGTCTTCTCCCCCTGAACTGCCTCCCCAAAGCAGCTCTCCGCCCGCTGCTGAGATTAACCTCCCTCTCCCTGCACCCAGCCCTCCAAGATACACACACCGTGTACCACTTCATTCTCGACCCGTGACCCGACCCTCTGTTCACGATGCCAATGCCGTGGTCCAGGCTGGCGCTCGGACGCAAATGCAAATACCCACGCAAGCTCAAGCTCGAACGCCTGCTCGAACCCAAGCTCGCATCCCCTCTTCGACGTCGCCCTCTCCTATGAAGCTACCACCATCGAGTTCAATCCCCGATGCGTTTGCCCCGTCATCGTCTCCCGCGGATCCCTCTGAGGCGGACGCGATCACGAAAGCGCTGCACGAAAGCCTGACGTCACTCTTGGGGAAGCGGCCGTTCGCGGAGGACGAGGCTGTGAGGGAGGCAAAGAAGGGGAGGCGCGTGCGACCGGGGGGACAGTCCAACGTGCGTGTCTCGCGTGGCTTTTCTGTTTTGCAGTGTCCTTTATGTTGATATTTTTTTGTGAAACAGATGGCATCTCGGGAGGCTTCTCGTGAGACCCTCAATTCGCCCACCCGGTTTGTGCTTCGTCCGTCCGTCCCGCTACCGCCGCCGCCACCTCCAGATCTCGAGACGAGCATGTTCGACGGGCTGAACATGATGGGCGGACAGCAGTCCACGGAGGAGAGTCTGAGGGTGATGTATGAGGACCCAGCACAGGCAGAAGAGAGACGACGGCTGTTGAGGATGTTGGGTGGGGGAGATTCTGACGAGGCGGAGATGGCTGGGGTTGGGACCGGGATCGGGAATGGCATTCAGAAAAAGGCGGCTGGTGGTGACATGGATGCGAGTAGGATGCGACGGACTAAACGCGCCAAGGCACCAGGGCGTTGAGTACTAGGTATAGTGGGGAGGATGGTAGGGTATTTGACATACCCGTATCTTATAGGGGATATATAGCAGTCTGCTCATTTTTGTATTCTGTTCTACAACACTGGAACGGGCCACTATTTGACGGTTCGAACCTTGACTCTCTTAACGATAAGGCTGCAACTCGTACAGACTCACGGATTGTTCTCTGGCCATCAACTGAAATACCGACGAGCGTTCGAAGATCATTCGGCAGATGGAATCAGAACCTTATCCGAAGATAGGCCTACCCGGCCGTAACACCGTGGCATATAAACTGTGATACGAAGAAGTTTTTTTTTTTCTAGCCCTCCTTCGAATCCCTTCGATCTTTCAACGCCACGCATCTTGCAAGGTGATTACTACGCTCGTCGCTTACTCAAGTTGAACCAGCTCGTCAAACAGACATCAAGCATCATGTCAGAGGTCACGTCGCCGCACTACCGGTCTGACAACGGTAGTAGCGACGGCTATATCCGCCGGCTTGCTTATCTCCCCGACGGGCGAGTTGTCACTGGTTCTGGGGACGGGACTGTGAAGATCTGGAATCTGGAAAACGGGAAGCAAGAAGGGACGTCGATAGAGCACCAGAATGGGCTGTGCGGCTTTGCTGTCACCCATGATGGCACGAGGATCATCAGCAGCGACTGGGGCGGGAACAGCATCAAAATATGGAGTGTCGAATCATGCGAACTTGTCCGGGAATGGGCTTGCTCAGGGAGGCACCCCGAGGTTGCCATCTCACCAGATGACCAGTTCATTGCAGCCTCAGGCGGCGATTGGACTGTGTCCATCTACAGTTTGCATAGTCACGAGGTCAGCCATTCCATCGAGGTCGGCAGCACAGTATATTCCATGGCTTTTTCTCCCGACGGCAACAAACTCGCATGTGCCACGGATGTTGACATCTGTGTTTACCATGTCAGCAGTTGTAGGCGACTCTGTGGTCCATTTACAAGCTACGAAAACTTGATGAGAATCTGGTGTGTGGAATGGTCACGTGATGGGAAAGAGTTGTTCTCTGCCTCGGCCGACACGATGATTCGCCGATGGAATTCCGACACAGGGGAACAGATCGGATTTCTATGGATGGGTCACAGCGACCAGGTAACCTCGCTCCCACTGTCCCGGGACGGGTCTATTCTTGCGAGTGCTTCCTATGATCAAACTGTTCGCTTATGGGACACTGCGTCCGGCAACTTTGTCGGACAACATCACCAACATTTTGACGATCTACTCGCGGTTTGTTTCTCTCCCTCTGGTGAATTTGTCGCATCGGCAGGAGGGGATGAGATGATATGCGTTTGGCGTGTTTGGGATTCGGTCAAGAACCAGGTAATTACCTCCTTCAGGTGTAAAGTGACACCGGTGCTCATCGTTTGCCGTTTCAGCGACTCTCAACCTTTGGAGTGCGTGATTCACCCTGACTTTCGTACACATTCCTCTCAGCGTTTCCCTAGCGCCCATCTGTGTCCGTTTGGCACGCTGGTGCCGAACAAGTATCCCATTTTGAACCTCTTTCGGATGTAGTAAGTACCTGTGAGACGGCTTTCCATTTGCTTATGTTTAGGCGCAACAGCGACCTGAAATAGCTCCCGCGCCCATACCCGTTGCGTCACGTGATAGACACCACGCCTTTCTTGCGGTAGAGCCACGTGCAATGTCCAATTTCGAGTGCGTGTTTTCAGTAGCCTGTAGTGCTCATTCAAATGAATTTTTTGTTAGTGCTGAATGCCCTCCTCCACCAGATCTTACATCCTGTCTCATCAAGGCAGCCGATCAGTATCACGATGGGGGAACTTTTGGTGACGTCTATAGATGTTCTTGCCTTCAAGTCGATAATTCTGTAAAGGAGGTTCGAGTGAAGGTTATGTTGCAGGCTACCAGCTATTTACCAGTCCCCCAGGTTGCAGTAAAGGCATTCCGACTCAAGTTCGCAGTAGACGGAGAACCAACTGATGCTATTGTCAAGGTAATTATCTGCATTATTGTCAAGAACATAATGTGAATTACTTTCCAGATGTCCCGACGAGAACTTGGAATTTGGAGAAGACTCGATCATATCAATATTGTTCCATTCCTCGGTATTGCATATGGATTTGGACCACACGGTTCCACATCCTTGGTATCACTGTGGATGCAAAATGAGTCTCTTCACAATTTTTTGGTGAAGCAGGACAACAGTCTAGATGTGGGGCACCGACTCCGATTTGTGTGTCCGTTTAATATTGAACTGCTCTCCTGCCCTCTGACCTTGGACTCTAGCTGTTAGATATTGTCAATGGGCTGGACTACTGTGGGTTGCTGATATTATTTCCTGGGCTGGAACAATAACAAACACTTTACAGTGCATTCTAACAAAATCGTCCATGGTGACTTGAACTGTGTGCGTAGTGGGAACACCTATGTCACCTTTGTCTAAACTCTCAGACAGAAAAATGTTCTTCTTGACGAAGACTACAACGTGCGCTTGGTCGACTTTGGTTATGCTTCCTTGATAGGGAATACGACAGAAGGATTGAGTTACCTTCGAACTTCCTCCACACATCCTGGAACCCTGCGCTGGGCTGCGCCAGAACATTTTGATGTTGCAGAACAATGTCCTCAGACAGTAAAGAGCGACATATATTCCTTTGGATGTGTTGGTCTCCAGGGAGGTTTGTTTCTCGCGAAAGACGAACCTTTTCTGACTTTAATTGCAGGTATTATCCGGCAAACAGCCATGGTCGGAAGTCAGAGGAGATATGGCGGTGGTTACACACCTGTCGAGGGGTCATAAGCCAGGGAGACCAGAGTCTCGAGCAATAGATGACTCGCACTGGAATTTAATCCAACATTGCTGGTCACCTATGGAGGAGCGACCTACTGCGGATGTGATCATCTCCGCCATCCGACAGTTCTTGGACTGTTGCCCATATTCACGGCCTCTTCGCGACTTACTTACATCCCTATCGAGACAAGTTGATTCTCCTCAGGTCGAGTGGTGGTCCGACAGGATAGTTACCCCGAGGAAGTGTTTAAGGAGGAGAAGAGATTCTGATACTCTGGATGACCTTTACTCACCTTGTTCACAACGACGAAAAATGCAGGTCAACTCTAGAGAGGAATCACTGCTAGATCTCTGTCATTCTGCGGTCTTCCCAGCTGGCCTCTCTGTTTCTTCTCCCCCGGGTCACACTTTGGCCTTGGATATTAGCGAGGAAGACTCTGATTTTTCCACTGCCATCTCAGCCGGCCCCTCTACTTATTATCAGTTGGACGAGGAACCGTTTGCCGCAATGCTACCCTCCAGTGAAGAATCACCCTCGCCTCTCAGTAATTCCACTACCTTACTAGCGGACCCCTCCACTGATGATCCTCTGGATCATGCCCCGGACCCATATAGCGGGACGTCGCCCTGTCTATGGACGGAGAATGGCGTTGTCTGTAATATCATGGTGCAAGCCACCGGATCGCATGTGAAACGTCACTTGCAGGCCTGCCATGGTTTGGGTTGCTCCACAACTCAACAAACGAGGTGCTACTGGGACGGATGTGGGAACATGATGCTGTGGAAAAACTTTACACGACACATGGTCGAGCGTCACTTGCAGCCTAAGGTGACTTGCCCCATGTGCTCCCAGAGGCTATCTCGTCGGAATGTACTCTCCGTGCACATGCGCGTATGTACCGCAGCGAATGCTTCGGGTTGAACGTGAATGCGCGGGTCTTTGATATGATTTCTTGGTGGGGTTGTCATACCTATCATGGCTGGTACTCGACTGCTGATTCTTGCGCCGTGAAGCTTGATCTACAAATAAATCCACTTCTCGAATCTCAATCCCTTTTTGCATGTCTGCAACCATTATATATGTATACTTGCACTCATCAATATATGCCAGCTCACTTATCTCGTCTTCTTTCTCGAACAAGTACCTGTTCCAGTGATACGGATACCTAGCCGAGGAGTAACCTGTACACTCTGTCCATTTGAGATGCTCAATGATACTGTTATTTACAACAATCCCTGGATCTGATCAAATGTAGAAAATGGTCATTGATTGATACTCTGACGGCCTGAAGTGGAAATCCCCTAGACCAAATTGCTCGATCGACTGAACCCAATCGCGAGGTAGCGGGCGATGGTACAAGAACGAGACGACATAGGTCAATTTGAAAACCAAACAGCAAGATACCTCGAGGGGAATGACAAAGTTCATAATGTCAGAGACCTGCCAAGAGTCAAGGTTCAGGTCAAGCGAAATACCAGTATAGCGAATGGAACACGATAGACCTACTTGATATCATCCCACGGATTCCCACCTCCTGTGCTTGTCTCACGCGGGACCCATCACAGCGTTGATGGACGGACGCTATCGAACTCTCGAGTCTCGATGCCGAAGCACTAGGATCGCAGCGCCAAGGGTAATCATGAGACGCCAACGTAGTTAGGAGTTAAAAAGTGGAGAGAAGCCGGGACCATCCGGATCTTGATACTGAGCAAAGGGACGGGAGGAATGAGACGAAACAACCACGATGGCTTATAGCATACGCCGATACCATTCGGACCGCACAAGCCGCCTTACCTGGTTCCGCGTTGCACACGCAGTGGCGTTCCTCACTGGCCGGGACGGCCAACTTCCTGCAGTGCGTGGGGGGTGGAACATTCGTGGCCGGAACCTGTGTTCTTCCATGACACCCGAGTGGCACAGTTCCGCGCAAACATGTGTCGTGGGCATGCAAGATAACGAGAGCACAGGACATTGGGACCAATCATGCAACGCCGTCAACGCACGTTCGACGGCCAACCCAACACCGCAGCACACAGCAAGTGGCATAAAACACTCGCTGGCCAGGACGGCCAGCTTTTCGCACTAAATGGAGACTGGACCCTATGCCCTTGTGTGCCCTAGCTGCGCTTGTGTGATATACTAGGACTAACAGGTGTCTCCGGCCGCAAACATGCGTTACAAAAGCACGGGGTGACGAGAGCACAGGATGGCAAGGCCAATCATGAAACGCACATTCGATGTCCACATGCTTTCCAGTGGCGGATACTAACCGCCACCTGGCTGCGGAGGCCGAAAACTTTGCGATGCATGGTGGCAGGTTGGCGGCAGGCGCAGTCCAAGGGGCGATGCAATAAAACCATTGAAAGATGTAGTATACCTTGGAAGAATACTTATTACCAAGGGGGTCGTCGAGGGGTGCTGCAACCGAAAGAGCGAATGAACATGTTGGTGGGCTGGACTGGTTGGCAGTTCCATAATCTCAAATTGAATTGACCACCATGCTGTGGAGAAAAATCCGATACCCGTGGGAACAATCCGCATATATAAAGGTATGGCGTTCAAGTCCCGAGCCTTAACAGTTAGCAAGGCTCATTCCACGGTGCGCGGCTACCACCTATGTTGTTATGATGTCTCGAGGAGATGGAAGCCGTGATGAGTACAGGATAGCGTGATATCGGGGTGGACATGCGATTCCGGCAGCAGAGAAGTGTCTCAAAGGTGAGTTTTCTAGTCAGAGTCTTAGAGGGGATATGGGCCAATGTCATTGTAGTCCTAGGTGTGTTTTCATGATCACAGGGAGTATCATCGCAATCCATCGAAATTAAGGTGACCGTGAAGTCATCCGCTCACAAGCGCAAAGACGAATATTTAAATGTCTTTGTATGTACATTATCCCCTTGTACTATAACTCATAGTTTCATTGTAGCTACTGGTATTTAGATACCTGTCTAGAATCCAGACTAGTACAAACATTTTCTCCGGTTCCGAGTCACAACTCATATAAGTTCACCACAACTTTTAGTTACCCTACGACTCGTTGTGAAGTTTATATGGAAATTCATTATTTAAAAGCCTCTTTCATACGAATTGGCGTACCCCTCGGGAGGGAGTCGATTCTGCTATTCCAAGCCGATCCGTTCAGAGAGGGACGACACGTACCTGTCTTTTTAAACCACTTTCGCTGTACATCTGCTTTAAGATAGTGGGTGTTTATGAAATGTCTAGTCGGCCCTGTAGTCGACTTCCGTCGAACCTTCAGGTTCAGATTTGTCGTTCGCGTAGTACCTTACAAATCAATCTGACAAGTCAAGTCATTGACGAGGAGCAATGAATATATCGGTTTCATCCGCCTGACGATACAAGGCGAGAATTCGATGTGATCTCAATACGGGGAGATCGTGTTAGGAAGTGCTTTACTAAGCATTTCTTGGCAGAAATTAGGTTTGTCACACGGCTCTGCAAGTGCCACGTGTGCCGAGGGCTGAATGATTGGCAAGCTCTAGATTTTAACTTTTAAGAAACACTCTCGCGGGGCTTGAATTACTTGCATTTGCGGGAGTTGAATTGCCTTAATTCGCGGAGGTTAAATTAGTTTTTTTTCTGGCTGGCTGCTTATCACAATGATAATACTAAGGCTGTCCAAATCGCGATCATGTATCCGCGGATGCAACATAAAAAGGACGATTGGCCGGAGACGAACTCCCCCAGTACAGACAGACTATTATTACTGCATCTAGTCCTTCCAGCTCACATTCTCCTTCACCTCATCACCCCGTGGCAATATGGAGTTTAATGGAGACCCCAGATGTGAGCCTTGCGCTGTCTAATGCTCCACATTGTAAACATCCCGAAGCGCACCAAATCTACGCTGAATATTTGAACCTCTCGACGCTCACCTCGAGAATGTTGGTAATCCTTTCCAGCAGACCCATCTCCCAGTCCTTATAGTATTCTTCGGCCAGGGAAAGCCATCAATTATGTATCGAAGACGGTTCGATTCCAGAAAGAACTGTCTCGTTCTCTGACGTCCAACATCCACCGTATGAAGATCGCGTGTAGTGAGATATTTGATTACTTAAATCCTGTTGGCCGATCTGACCGGGACTCCTGTCCAGCCATGATCTTGGCACATATGCATTCACTCATGCCCCGTAGGTATCCACGAGGTGAATTATGATATTTTTTTTATTGAATTTCATTATAGTATTCCCCATAACGTCGGGTTATGGAACCCATCTAACATGCAGTTGGTTTCCAGATCTGGAACATCGTTCATGCCATCCATCCCCACAGCGGTGAACGAGATGCATGGTAACCAATTGAAACCAGCCTCTTACCCTGCTTATGATCCGAGTTACACTGATACCCATCTTAATGGCCATGTAGCTGTCGGTGCCTCTAGCACTTTGTGGCCAGCTTTACACCCCAGCCAGCCCCTGTTTCCCCTTTTTAGTCACGAGACACGTGATCCTGGTGCCCACCCACCTCTTGCGCAAAGTTCTTTACACGAGGTGCCTCTCCACCGTCCAAATTTTTCAAACAACCTGACTGACTTCAACCGCCCCCCTTCCCCCCTTAGCGTCAGCCATTCGGTCCGCCATCCCCGTACTGGGGCACCGGCCCCACTTTAGCAGCCGGCGTTGAACCAGATCCCTGATCACGCTTCCCTGTCTATTATCCACGACACCGGGATTCCCCTAGTTCATCTCGCAGAAGAGGTGCCCCCCGTACGATTGAATACGACGGGCTATGGATCGACGAAGCTGAGCTCCTAAAAGGTCTGGCGGAACTCAATGGGAAGATTTGGGTCGTCCAATGCTGCTGGGAACAAGGTTGCTCACCATGTCGCCTCTGGATCAAAGGTGACAAGTTGTCCATCAACACGCACATCCAGAAGTGGCATGGAGGGAAGCCTGGAGGGAACAAATCCAAGGCCATTTGTCGCTGGGCTGGCTGTGGAAAGACGATGCTCAAAGAGTCGATTGCAAGACACATTGTAGGTGTCCACCTGGGCGAAATGTGGGAGTGCAAGGGATGCGGGAAAGAAATCGTTCGGAGCGACGTATACGAGCGGCATGCTATGAAATCGAAGACCACAGCGTGCCAGACCTCGGGTGCGCTAATTACATACTGTGTTGATGCACGGGAGATCAGCGCCCGCGCTGCTCTGGATAGTAAGGGAAGACTTTGGCACGCCGGTGAATGAGTGTACCATTACAAATATCTACCTCACTTGTGTGTATTAACTCTCGGAACATGATATGTGCTAATCGACGCTGCCCAACCCCGGAGGAACTGGGTAAAAATTTGTGAACTTCGGTCGGTCACTAGATCGGCGAGAGAGCCGATCCCCCGTGTAGAACTGTAGTGTGCCGGCTGTGGGAGTATCATGTATATCTCATATGGTCGCTTGCGCCAATCCTTTCCCGCTGGCCTTGGGTTGGGTCCCGCATCGCACACCCCTGTGCTTACTCCCTTCGCCTGTTGCAGCTGGGAGCTCCCTAAACAGTTCTTGGAAGGGGGTAGCGATGCCCCCTGACGAGAGCTTTCGCTGGCTCGAAACCGCTGGCTATCCCGCGGCGGATTCCTGCCTCTGTCCATACCGTGCCGAGTACGGCCTCCCCTATCGCGGGTCCAGATATTCGGAAATAAACGATCGACGGGCAGTGCAAGCAGGGCGACGGCTGTCTGTTCCCTCTCTCGTGCGCAGACTACAGACGCAGCCTGGTCCTCCCGACATTGCATTGAGTTTTTAAAATATTTAACATGTAAAACGTCATCCCGCTACTTCCTTAATCCGTGACTCGGACCCTGTCGCCATCGTCGCCATCGTCGTTGTGCGTCTTGACCCTCTGCCTCACTGGCAAACCCGCAAACTTTGATCGGAGCGCCTCATACTTTCTCCGCTGCGCCACCGACACGCTTGGCCCCACCTTGTCCACCGCGCGCACAACATCCGCCGCCGTAACCACCACCCTCTCACTCGCTTCCCCGCCCTGCCTTTCACCCTCCCCCTCTGCCTCCATGTCCTCAAGCCTTCCCAACACCCGCCTCAACGCAACCACGCCCGCCTCCCTCACCACAGCCGCCAAATCCGCTCCACTATATCCCTCACATCTCTCCCTGACCAATCTCTCCGCGCACTCCCGCACGCTTCCCCCATCGCCCCCATCCGCGAGAGGTACCTTCTTCATCAACGTCCGCAAAATCTCGACGCGTTCTTCGGGCGTCGGCAGATCGACGTACAAGAGCTTGTCGAGCCGCCCGGGCCGGACCATCGCAGGGTCGATCATGTCCGGCCGGTTAGTCGCGCCGATGACGTAGACTGATTTACGAGCGTCCAGGCCGTCGAGTTCGGTCAGAAGCGTGTTAACGACGCGGGCGGATGAGTCGGACTATGGCGGATCAATCGACAAGCCCAAGAGGAAAGGGAGGGAAGACGTACCAAGCTGTCGTCCCGTCTCGGAACCAAGGCATCCAGCTCGTCGAAGAAGACGACACACGGCGAGGACGCGCGTGCCCGTGAAAACACCTGTCTGACCGCTCGTTCGCTCTCGCCGACATACTACATCAATCAACACCAATTTACCGTCAGTGGTCAAGGCCGCCCAACACAATCCAACAAACTCACCTTGTTCAACAGCTCTGGTCCCTTTACACTGATGAAATTAGCCCTCGACTCGTTGGCCACAGCCTTTGCAAGTAGCGTCTTGCCGCATCCGGGGGGACCCCAGAGCAACACGCCACACGCAGCCTCGATCCCCACCGCATTAAACAACTCGGGCCGCCGTATCGGCTGGACGATCGCCATCTGCAGTTCTTCCCGCACGCCATGCAGTGCGCCAATGTCAGACCACGTCACGTCAGGAACCGTCGCAAACCCTTCCCGTTTCGACGAGGGCTGGACTTCAGAGAGCGCGGCGCGGAAATCGGAGGAGGTAATGCATAGAGGTGAAAGCTGGGATTCCGTCAACGGGGACGGATGTGCGTTCAGAAAATATGCGATAGAGCTTGAGGAGAGCTGGTTGACGAGGGATGCGAACGGTTGGCTGGGGTATAACGGTGGGGGTGCTTCTGTCGCTGTAGGCGTCTGAGGCGTCGAATCGATGACCATTCGGGTATTGTTGTCGTCGGTCGTCATCCCAGGCGCGTCTGGTAGAACCAACGTTCCTTCAGAGAGTTGTTTAAATATACGTTTTACGGCGATGACACCAGCCGCCCCCGTGAGCGCTGATAGGTCCGCGCCCACATAGCCCGGGGTAGCCTTTGCGAGGGACGCATAATCGAAATCGCCCTCGAGTCGAAGTTTTGCACATAGCACGCGCAGTATTCTATGTAAGATCATGTAAGCGAAGACATCTCAGCGAGGAACGGAATAACGACTTGTTCCTGGCATCCTCGTCGGGCACGCCCATGCTTATTTCGTGATCGAATCGACCAGCCCGGCGCAGTGCTGCATCTAACGCGTCGGGACGATTCGTAGCACCAATGACGACGACGGGCTTATTTTCTGTCTTGTCCCATGACATGTCTATGGAACGTTTAGCCATCTGTTTCTCAAGTTATTGGACAATAGAGAGAAACACGAACCATCCATACATGTCAAGAACTGAGCCACAATCCGCCGCTCCATCTCCCTCTGTGCGCTCTCCCGCTTCGGGGTGATGGCGTCAATTTCATCGATGAAGAGAAGACACGGTGCGGCTCGCTATGCGGGCCTAGCATCAGTACATGTTGACCAATGATATCGCGACGACCTACTTTTGCTTCCTCAAAAGTGTCTCTGAGTGTTTTTTCCGATTCGCCCGACATGCCCGACACGATGGATGGTGCCGATATACTGATAAAAGGCACGCCGAGCTCCTACATCACAACACCCCAAAAGCAAACACGGACGCGTCAGCATGTCCTACCAAAAAACGATCCGAGACCATCGGGGGACTTACCCCAGCGATAGCATTCGCCAGTAGCGTTTTGCCACACCCAGGCGGCCCATGCAGCAGCACGCCACGAGGCGGCTGTACGCCCGTATGCAAGTAAATCTCGGGATGACACAGCGGCATCGCGACGAGCTCGAGCATCTTTTCGACGCAGGTGTCAACGCCGCCGAGGTCTGATAAACGGGTCAGAGGCGGGGCGCATGCCTTGGATGTACTCCCCGTGGTAGACGTAGTGGTGCGTAGTCGCTTGGTTCCGTCGCTGTCCCCCGCACCACGGCGGAGTTTGCGTTTTGAAGACGGAGGGCGGGAGGTGTCGGCGGGGGTGGGCTCAGGTGTAGGGACGGATTGGAAATCGCCCTGCGTTCCCATGGTCGATGACCCCGCTTCGAGTTCCCCATTGACGGGAGGCACCTCTTCAGCGGCCTCATACACCCGGCCGGACTGTAATGAAGAAGCTGGTGTCGATGCTGCCGTTGGCGTTGGTTGTGGTGTCACAGCGGCGTTGAGGTTGAGTTTGGCCCTGCGATGAGCGGACCAGAGACCCTGCATGGACCGGTTGAGCGCGTTGGAACCCTGGCTGAGCGTTTGACGGTCATTAATGGGTTGTATAAGACCAGGTGAAGACGTACATCCATCCCTGTAGGAGACCGTGATGATCGTTCTCACTGAAAAATAGCACAGCCACGGTTATCCAAGTAGTTCTACTCAAAGTACGCTTTACACTCCCTCAAACGCTCGCAGACTTTGACAATCTGTTCATCGCCAACGTTTGCAACAGAGAAACGAACCCATCTATCCCATCCCTCTTCAGCCTGGCCCAACGCACACCTCTGCCCCTCGGTTTCCTCGTCGTAGAAAAACTGCATCGGAAGGGTGAGCACGCCCAGCTCCTTTGCCAAGCGTTCGCAGAGTACGATCGAAGACATGTTTTGGAACGGGTGTTGGACGAACGCGTAATACCCACCCTGAGAGCCGATCGTCCACCCAGGCGGCAACAACTGACGAAAGAGCGCATGGCGCGCCTCGAGTGCCTTGGCGTTCGACGCGATGAATGGACGGAGCATCGACAAGAGTGATCCGTTCGCGAGGGCCAGCTGTGGCGGGCGAGGCGCACAAACCTGGATGCAATCGAGTGTCTTCATGATGGACTCGAGAAACTCGGGCGAGGCAACCACTGCGCCGAGACGGTGCCCAGGAATGGCATATGACTTGGAGAACGAGTAGAGATGGATAAAGTTCGCTCTCCAAAACCACGATGTCTCCTTGTGTGCAGGGGAGAAGACGTCGTGTGGTGGAAAGTGCCCCACAAAGTCGCGGTACGTCTCGTCGACAATGAGCGCGATATTGTGCTCTCGCGCGAGCTCTGCGAATTGCGCTATGAGCCCCGGCGGGTATATCGTGCCGGTCTGTCAGCCAGAATGAGCCTGAGAGAGAAAGGTGCGTGGAATGAAAACACTAACGGGATTACTTGGTGTGACCAACGAGATCGCTTTTGTTTTTGATGTGATCAGTTTCCTACATTCATCCACCGAAGGCAAGAAACCACGATCGGATCGTGTATACATTGGCACAGTTTTGACTCCGAGCAAGTCGAGACTCATGCTAAAACGCGCGAGTCAAGTCGATGTACGAGTAAAAAAACAAAAGGCGCCGCACGAGTGATTGAAGTACCTAGACAAAACACGCATCAGCGGGACGACGACACGAAAAAAAAAAGTCGGTATAATTACCACGGCACCGGAAGGATCACCTCGTCCCCAGCGTCAGCGAGGCACATCACAGCTGCTATGAACGACATGTTACATCCAGCCGTGATGGCGATGTCGTCGGCGGTAATGTCTGCGTGTTGCCCGTAAACCGTCTTCATCTCCTGAGCCAATGCGGCGCGTAATGTGGGTTCTCCGAGAACGTGGGTGTAGCCCGAGCTCTGAACAGACGAGGACGTCCTCGCGAGCGCATCAAGGAGCACCTGCGGTGGGGGACTTCCTGGGACGCCCTGCGACATGTCGAGCAGCGGACGAGCGGGTGTGGACGGGTACGCTAAACCCCATGCTTTAGCGCGAGGTATGCTAAAGGCGAACTCGACATCAGGGCAAGTTGGTACACCAGACAGTAAGATGCGCACGGAGGCTGGATGGTCGAGAGCACACTCCTGGAGAGTCGAAAAGCAAGACTTGAACCTGACATACTTGCAGTGACTCAAGAACTTCGGCCGCCAAATAGCCGCATCGCTGACATCAAGACGCCTTCTTTCCACCCTAATATGCCCACTTCGAGTTGTTGACGTACCATCGCGACATGGGCCAGGCAGATAAGTTGAAGGGAGAAGGGAGAAGACAACATGTACATCTAGTGATTCCCTAGAGCATTAGAAAGACGACTACACTAGTACACAAACGGGATGAGCTTGTATTGAACCCTCCGCGCCCAATTATTCCACTCCTTCCCAAACTTCTCGGACAACATCTGATCCTCTTCCGTCGTCCGTCGGAACAGCGTGACGCACGACGCCGCTACAATCACCCACCACCCCCCAAGCGCAACCCGGACCCACGCCTTCGACTCCAACACACCCGACGCACGCAACCACGCGTCCGGACTCCCATAGAGCATGCACGACCCGACGATGGACATCAACATGGCCGTATAGGCCGGGTGGCGCACGACCGCGTACGGACCGGTAGTGACGAGCTGGTGGTCCTTGCAGATGCACTGCTTGAACGTGAAGAAGGGGCCGAGGGCGCGGAAGCATTGGACGCGGACGATCCCTCCCGCCGTCACGAGTAGCGCACCGACGACGAATGAGGGGGTCAGTTTGCTCGCGTCTGCAGGTCCGAGGGCGTTCAGGACTGCCGAAACAGCGTGAGACGACAACCGTGGCGTGTCCTGCAGCTTCGAGCCAATGATCACCGCCGACTCCGCCACGGTGACTGCCCACATCGTACTCTATGCAATTGGACGTGTGAGCGCTCCATGATCGTGGTGAGCGAAATGGAGGAAACAGACCCTTAAGAATAGGTTACATGGCAGGCCAGCGTGTTTCCATATCCGCTCCCGGACGGACATCACGCCGATCCTGTCCACAGACGAGTCCGCATCAGGTGGGTACCAGAGGCCTAGGTGCCAAGATATCGACGACGCCAACAACAAAGGTAGCTTGAGCAACGACATGGAGCGGTCGGAGCCTGAGGTGGGGAAAGTAGGCTCTGTCCTCTCGTACTTGTAGGATTGTGAACCTAGCCAATAAGGTTAAGCAGCATGCCGATATCAATGCTACGATGGTCGCCTGGATCTTATCGCCATCGCCAACAACCGTGTGGCGAGCTTCGCATGACAAGCTCTCGTGTTTGGCTGCTCGCTTGGCTCGGTAGCTGACCCGAACATTACACTCATGGAAAGTCCGCGCACCAAGACCTGAAACAACAAATATCAGACAAGAGACCGTCGAGAATGGAAGACCGAGAGATCAGACTACCATTGCTCATGACGCATTTATAAGATGAGACCAAACCATCTTCAATTAGGAAATAGGAAAATGGTGCACCCAGCTGACCCCGCCGGCACGCTTGGCCATGTGTCAACGTGGGTCCCCTTACAAACATATCGTAAAACGAGTGAGGTATGTATTCAGTTTATAGCTAAGACATCGAATAAATAATATATACGACATGCTTGAGGGAATTCATGCCCACAGCCCCATTGATTCTCCGATATGCACCCATCGAACACACTTTATCTGAGATGGTCTATACGACCTCAACATCGGCGACCCAAAACCCGCCCATGGTATTGCGGAACCGAACAAGATGCAGCTGCCCAAGTTGCACGCCCAACGAGTCCGATCTAAAATTCTCTCCTTGGTGAAGCGCAATGTTGAAGAAATCGGGTTTACTCGGCAGCCGTCTCTGAGTCTCCACTTTCTACAAAATGGGTACGTGAGTAAAACGATTTTCCGAGACCTGGCTGCGATGGTGCCAGAACGCACCTTGAAGAAGACACCATACGCAAGCGCGATTTGCGTTCCCAGGTCCCGTCGCGTCAACAACTCACCGCACGTGGTAGCGCGGATCGGGTACCGTTCGGGCTTGTATCCGGGCCACTGTAGAAGAGACGCGATGCATCCATCAGCATCGGCCGCCGGACAGACCAGGATTCCAAGCGCGCCCTACTCACCACAATTGTCAGATCTATGTCCTTCCACGGACCCAACACCCTGAATTTATGGAGGAGTATCTCATCTGCGTCCTCCATGGATGGCAGCGTGTCCGAATACAGCTCCGCAAGTGGAACCCCTATATCCATCGCATTAGATCAACGATGCTCGGACGCGCACAAAAGGAAAAAGTACCCTTGGAAGGACCCACAGGATCCTGACTTTTAAAGTCGACCACGACCTTGGTGAAGCTACGGACGGGTTCCCCACCGGGGATCCCCAGTGGCACTGGCACCACCTGCAGACCGTCTGGACGCGGGAATCGACCGATGAGACCCGATGACCCGACGGGCGCGCCAATGTTGTCTGGAAAATCGAGGTACACCCTCAACTGTACCTCCAGCAGGTTCTTGGGATTCGGTTGATCGCCCCCGGGGTAGTACGTATCGAGCAGCTGGCCGGGCGTTTGGTCCGTGCACGGTGGGATCGGGTTTCGGTACCTGTAGTCCGGCGGATGGGGCCTGCTGAGTTCGGCCGGGTCTACGTCGGTGGGGGCGAACCAGTAACCACCATCGTCGATAGGCATGATAGCGAAGAAGATGGAGAACAAGTAAGTGTTCCTTGGGTAACGACTTGCCATCTCATCTCGAGGTGGCTCTTATAACGTTGAATGTGGAGTCAAAGCACCGTTCCATAACCATCCTTCTATGAAGGAGGTGGAAGATCAAAATTGACTGTGGACAAGAAAGGTCCACCGTGCAGAGTCGCCACAGAGATTTTGTGATATTCCGAAAGGGCTGGCGGTCGCGGTGGTCCAAGCACGAGGTGAGCAACAGCGGCCTACCACGAGGTGGTCAAAGCGCACTCGTTGTCGACCACCCATTTGTCAAAAGGCAATGCCACAGGCCAAGGAAAATAATGGGCTGTATTGTATCTCAGTGTGGGTCATCAAAACAGGTTACAACGTTGGTGTAAAAGTGCGAAATATTCAACCAAGTACCAATGTCTCCATAACATATGATCGGAAGTAACATGATGAGAGCGACTCACGGGTCTCTCAAGTCATTGAAACGGCCCTTATCTCAGCCATCCACTCTCCACGGCTCGTATTCCTCACTGTTATCAGGTGCAGTTGATCATACTGGATTCCAGGAGATGACGACCCTGAGCAGGATGATGAAATCGCATAGGGTCCAGACTGTGCGGGGGAAATAGATTGTGACGTAATCTGCTGCAGGGAATTGTGAGACGAAAATACACTTTGGAGATGTAAACAGTGTATCATTGACAACATACATAGAAGAACTCGGCAAACGCGAGAGAAACTTCGTAACCCAATTGAGCACGGGTCAAGGTTTTACCATCAGTCCCGAGAGCAGATATCATCTTTGCAAAAGGAGGATAACAGGGCCACTATAGGTATCAAAGGATAAGACGCGGTGCATCATCACATCAGAGATAAGGACGCACAAGTATATTGAACCACAGATCGGTAAGACTCAATCCATCGAGTACATATTGATGGGGATGTTCAAGGCCGGACACATTGCCATGCAAAAGGTCCGACATGGGTATCCCTGAATCACGTCGCTGAGGCACGCGACATCAAATCAACATACGACAACATACCCTCCACCTGAACCCCGATGCCCCAATCAGAACATCGGAAATCGACAACGAGGCCCGTGCCACTCATATGGTTGTCCACGGCAAGCAGCGGGATATGGACGATGCCGTCCAACTGCGGTTTGGGCGGCAGCGGATACGTGGTCACCGAACCATGCCGAGGGTGCCCACGTGGGGTTCCATTTTGTGATGAAGGGATCAAACCTGATTTGGCTCGCGACGGGCTGGCCGAAGGGCGCAAACTTCCAAATATCTCGTCTAGTGGCCAATGGTTCGTACATGTAATCTTGTCGCTGGATGACGGAATATAACGATCCGACAGGCCTGTAGACTCGTCCATGTAATACATGTCAATGGGTCCGGGAGGGTCAGCATAAACAGCACCTCGTGGACTGACAGAGGTGCTTCTCTGTTGGGGACGGACGCCACAACCAACTCCAGGGTCGAAGGCAGGCCCGGCTTGCGTTGTCCCCCCAGGACTTGAACGCATATATCCATTCCCAAGATGAATTTGGTCCTGCATGGATTGGATGTTTTGAGATCCCTGTGGTTGGTGAGAAGCATGGAGTTGTCCGGCCTTGGGAGTTCCAGGATAGCGATAATTCAGACGCGAGAAGAGATCCATGATAGAAGGCAGGCAGTGACCAGCGACGCAGCAAGAGGTGATAAAAAACAGCGTCGAGTGTCACTGACGATAGAGTCATTCCAAAGAATCAAGATGAAAACATATATATACCTTCACGCCAAGCCAGCTTTGTTCACAGGCCTCCGGAAGTCGTGATAGTCACCCTATTCTGGGTCGAGACGGGTCTGTGGCGCGCTTGCCGAAAAGACCCGGCAGAACAATGAATACGAAGCGGAGGAAAGACAATCGCGAACGAGCTAGAATGATCCAGCGGTCGCGAAACGACGAGTTCGCCAAATGGCCGGAATGGTGCGGAGAAACGTGAACACAGCAAGTAAGAAGCCAACGGTGCGGTGACTGCCGTGTGGGTGAAGTGAGTGAAGTGCGAGGAGAGCAGCTCCTGGTTGGATGGCATGCTACTAGGTTGGAATTCCGGATCTGCCGTTCAGGTAAGTGGAACTAGGCCGGCGAGACATCCCTGGCGGATCAGACGCCCACATGACCCAACCAACCACCAACATTTGGTAACAAAATTCAAACCTTCATCCAAGGCTGTCCGACGAAAAAACGCTGCCGGCGTTGCGTCTGTTGACAATAAAGATGGGTTGTCCACCAGGAGCGCGTGCCGACCATGAGAATCTATAGACACATTGGGTTGTGGCAACCCAGTGCCGCGTCATAGCTTCTGGTCCCACGTACCATTGTCTCGACGTAGGAGGCATACATGGTCGGCAGAACCTGTCGGGTAAGCTAAATGCAGCAAGTTCAGGGAGGCGAAAGTTGGGCACGGGCTGGCAGCATGATTGCGCCAGCGCCAACTACCCCCGAAAAACTAGCCGTGTATCATTCAATTTCGAACCCTGACACAACCTCCGACTTTACAAACTTCAGCACGTTTTACATTGAGACTATGCTCTGTGAGTTTATATCGATTTAGTCTTACACCCGGAACAGTCCTAAAGACTGCCAGCTTCGTTATTATTCAGTGAGGGTATTGCGGCCCGAATTCTGTGACGAACTCGGCCAAGCTCCCCATATAGTTAGTCATTGTTCAGGTCGTAAGTAGGGCGCCGGGAGACTGACAAATACGATCACCTATACGTAGCACTGTAAGTTTTGATACGAACATGTTCCAATCCTCAGGCTGTCGTGCTCTGTTGAGCATCCCCGTGGACCAAGTTCCCCAAGTTGCGAGAATGATCATGCGCACCCACGAAACTACAATCAATCGGTGCAGCAGTGGTTTGACCAAGGGGGTGATCCCAACGAGAAGGATGGGTATCCATCCAAGTCGGTGCGGATCGTCCTCGAGGTGCTAGCAAGGAGCCCTAGCAGGG
Organism: Veloporphyrellus conicus; assembly: GCA_038089715.1. NCBI lineage: Eukaryota > Fungi > Basidiomycota > Agaricomycetes > Boletales > Boletaceae > Veloporphyrellus > Veloporphyrellus conicus. The sequence goes on from JBBPLJ010000013.1 coordinate 73,034, forward strand.
GCCCCTTCGTCCCCTTTTGGTTGATGAAAGCTCCTTTTGCTGGTGGCGCAAAATTGTCAACTTCAATGCATGACCAAAGTGTAAAGAGGTGGGTACCATCAATCACCCCTTTCCCTCGAGTCTTAAACCGCCACAAGCTTCCAACGCATTCTTCCCCACTCCCATTTTCACAGACCACTACATGTCCGATATCTGCGGGCTCGGCCCCTTATGCCTTCTTATGCTCGCACTCGTTGTTTACAGCGCTTTGACTTCACCCATCCGTCAGTGCTTATTCGACCTCCTCACTCTGGTGCTCGAAGCATTCGTTGTTTTCAGCAGTCGTGTTCTCCACTGCACTACCATACTGTATGAGTGCCACCATTTTCCATGGTGATGCCTTAGGTACAATTGTCATACCAGAAGCTATGCCCCTCCTCGGTTGGATCGTCGTCTTCACTTGAGTGCTCATCGGCCTCATCTCTCCCATGGTCTACATCTGCGCGGTCGTGTACAACAAACTTCAGCAGCCAGAGTGGATGGCACCTTTCGCTCTGCCGGACGAAATTGCGGGCATTCAACTGTCTCCGAGGTGGAAGGCCGCATTGAGAGTTGTGGCTTGTGTGACCATGTTCGCGATGAAAGATCTAGTAGAAATTGCGATCGATTATTCATCGGGAGTGTACTGCCCGGAGGTGCGTGTGTTGCCCAACCTGCTGACGTTAGTTTCATTTCGGCTGGGCAGCGTCTTCAGTGGCGACTGGTTCAGCCGCATCCATATTCAATGGTTCGTCACCCATTGTACACGCGAGTCCTTTGTCTGGTTTATAGAAAGAGTCACATATCGAGTCGGGGTCTTTAGCACGGCTCTCATGCTGGAAGCGGTGTTGTCGATCATGCTCTGGTCTTACATACCGCTCATCACGCTTGGGATCACTGCTGTTGTGTTTGTAATTCAATTCCCATTGAGGTGCGCTACAAGCTCCCATTCTAATTATTTCAACTCCCACTGACCTCTGACCTATGCGGAAAACACAGGAGGAACTCATTCAGCGAGACAAAGGAGTCAGACAGAAGTATTGTGAATATAAGAAAAAAGTCCCTGCACGGTTTGTACCGTATGTTTGGTAAACCATATCCACTGCTTTACGCTCCACTCAATTGTGATCGATTGACCCACTGTGTTGGTGCTATCAAGTTGGCGAAATATTGCACATGCCCACCCACAATCTGTGAGCGTAATAGAGTCGCATATTGACATTAGTGCTATGACACCTTTTCAAGTTTACATCATTAAGCTACATTGTGGCGGCGCCGAGTCAGCGGACCCCGCCTTGGACAGATGCAGGCATGAACATTTGATCATGAGTCTGTTTTTTTTTCCTCGAATGACAAGTAATACGTAATGGTGAAGGTTGATGGGTGATCCTAGCCGCTGAACGAGCATTCAAACCAGCATGCTTCTCGAGCCAGAGGCTCCCACTGCAGCAAAGCCCAGGCTTTTCCCTTTTTGGTCGAATGATGAATTTTCTGTGCTTCAGCTCTGACCAGTGACCGAGACGTCAGACCCGTCCACACTCACGGTGGTTCGTGATGATGTTGACATCCACACTTTTGCTGGCATAGCACTTGGTAAGCAAAATCGTCAACTTTGTCAGCTATAACCTTGAAGGTGAGTACCACATCAATCGCCCCTTTCTCTCGATGCCTTGCTCGACAGTGTATAAATTTTAAACCACCAAGAGTTTACACAGTGAGTTCATTTTTCCCTCAAACATCCTAACGAACACTACATCACCCATGCACATCCGCAGACTTGACCTCCCAATATCCTCCACTCAGGCACTTGAAGCAGTTGTTGTGTACAGCACTTTCGACTTCTTCAGATACCTACAAGGCAAGATATACATTTCGACAGCCCGAGTGGATGGCATTTTTCGCTCTCCCAGATGAGATCGCAAGCGTTCAACTGTCTCCAGAGTGGAAGGCCGCATTAAGAGCCGCAGCTTGTGTGGCCCTGCTCGCAATGAAGAGTCTGGTAGACGGTGTGTTTGGGCATTTAGGGGACCAGTGGCACTACCTGGGTGTGTGTATGCATTCCAACGCCTAAGAGTCATCGTCCGACTGACGTTTGTCTCGTTTCGCTGGTAGCGCCATGAGCGGCCTCGAGTTGTTCAGACAGGTCCTTACGCATGGGTCCGTCACCCATTGTACACGTGAGGCCTTTGTTTGGTTCATGGACAGAGTCACATGTTGATACATGTCTTTAGCACGGTTCTTTTACAGGAAGTGGTGTCGTCCATCATGTTTTGGTCTTGCATACCGCTTGTTGCGCTTGGGATCATTGCTGCTGCGTTCGCAGTCAAAGTTCCCATCGAGGTGCGTTCCCCGTTCCTGCCCCGATCTGTTCACCTTTCACTGACCTCGGGCCTGGCGGAAAACACAGGAAGACCTCATTCAGCGAGACGAAGGAATCAGAGAGGAGTATCGAGACTACAAGAAGAAGGTCCCTGCGCGGCTCGTGCCGTATGTTTGGTAAAGCCATGTCCGCCGATTCACGCACCACTCAATTGTAATTGACTCTGACTTCGGATCGCATTGACCCTATCAACTTGGCGAGATATTGCTTACGCCCACACCCGTGTCGATTTCTGAGTGTAATAGAGCACGTTGCCACTACATAGTGCGTATTTCTTCTTCAAGTTTACATCATTGAACTGCGTTGTGGCGACGCCTCAGGTCTCTCTCTGGACAAACGCGGACGCGGACTCATCATGGTGTCTGTTTCTCAAATAGCAAGTATAGACGCGGAGCGTAATGCCTCATGTCGTTGATTCAGGGTAAGGACGTCTGGAGCCGGGATGTGCCAGTCTTACGTCCTATTGACATGCAAGAAACAGTCTCGACCTTTGTCCAATACGTCCGAGTCGTTGGGACATGTTCGGTCGACTTAGCGTTCGTATTAAGTCTGGGCCCTGGGGCGAAGCACTCGAAGGCGTCTTTGGTGCTGTAACCTCATGCTCCAGGCTACAATGCGATCACTCTGTATCGCTGGTGCCCCACTGTCCGATTGCCCAGATCAAACCTGGGAAGTTGGAAGGAGGATGGACATGATGATGGTTGGCAAACACGAATAACGAAATGACTATAGCTGCAATGTCGAGAGAGGTCGAGAGTGGTTTAAGTTCTCAATGGGCTCAGTGATCCTGTCAGTCAGAAAGAGTCACGATGCCTTTGTTTACTCGCCGGTCGTTTGCTCGACTTTCATTAGCAAGTTCCTTGAGCTTGGCCACTGTAGCACGTCATAATTCCATCTGTCCTTGGGGGCAGTGTTTGTGAGAGTTGTGCGATAATCCGGTGCAAAGGCGGCGGTCATCAGGTATGTGTTTGCAAAGAACGTTTATACCAAAGGCTGGGCAGGAGACGCCAAGTCGAAGACACTGCCCAGTACATGCGTACCTGCATTCGGAATACCCAGCGATCTGATCCCGCTGCTGAACAACTCCAGTCCTCCCACTCAGGAGAGTTCTTCTCATCATCGGAAGATCACATCAGGTCCCCAGTTCAAGTGGATCAAGTATCGACCCTGTGGCCATATTTTCACAGGAGGCGTCGAGTACCCGTTTTCCTATTGTTCGGATCAACAACGTACATGTGTCAGAACGTTGTGACCTGCTATTTTCGCAACAAAGAAGATACATATGCCATTTATGTGAGGCGTTGTCACTGAATTACGGATGGAAGATCATTTTATTTGACCCACGTGATTTGAAACGGAGAGCCTACGGGGATCCGTCGCGTGCGAACACTTGAAGTTCCAAGCAAGGCGAGCTGCACGGATGAGCTGGAAGCCAAGTTCTTATCAGTTTGCTATCGCGGGCCAATCGCATCAAGGGTCCTTCTTATCTATAATACTATTTTACATCCACGCTCATTTCCTACCCCATCATGACTTCCCCCAGCGTCAACGTTACCCTCTCAGCTGCCCGTTACGGCAAAGACAAGGTGCGCGTCTTCCGCATCAAGCGCGAGATCGACGGCGTGCACCACATTGTCGAATACAACGTCGCCTTGCTTGTCGAAGGCGATTTCGATGTGTCGTGAGTGTGCTTGGTCTTGGAGGAACGGATCAGGTGGCTGCGGAGCTGCTCCCGCCGCCGTTCCGCATGGCAACCAAGCTCTGCTGACGGTGTTTCCAGGTACACTAAAGCGGATAACTCGGTCGTTGTGGCCACTGATTCTAGTATGTCCCTGCTTCGTTCGTCCCACCTCGACTCACCACGGCCGACCGTTGACAGTGAAGAACATCATCTACTGTACGCCCCCTTTTCTTCTCGCGCCAGCATCCCCGCACTCGGCACTGGTGTATACTAGATTTGGCCAAAATCTCGGATCACATTCTCGTCGCCGAACATTTTGCCCTCCACGTCGGCACGCATGTCCTCTCCAAATATGCGCATCTCCAAAAGGCATTCGTCACCATCGAACAACTCCGTTGGTCCCGGATCACCGTGAGCGGACAGGACAAGCCACATACACATGCGTTCCTTCGGGACGGTGACGATAAGCGGGTGGTCCAGGTCGCGGTGAGTTGTTGATGCTGACTCCATTTGGGATGTTGTCCTCTTCTTGTGGCTTGGTCGACTGAAACAGGGCGCCACCTGGCATTCCGGAGTGGAGCCGAAGGCACGGCGGTACGGAAGCTGAACTGTTGGGAGGGTCGACTCCACATGGACTGGGTCTAGCCCGTGGAGCCATGGGGATCGCCGTTCTTTTTTCTTATATAACGCGACGCGGTGCCGCAGCCACTTTCATAGGCGCATATATACTCCCCTCCCTTTTTCCTATGCTCAACGCTCTCTTTGGTCCCTAGCTCGAAAAGACCGACGCAAAGACGTTGACGGCAAAGGTGACGGCGGGTATTGCTGACCTGTTGGGTATGTCGACAGATTCGACATACCATGCTTGCCACAAACTGACATGCTTCTCTAGTCCTCAAGTCGACTGGATCGGCATTCGAAGGGTTCTACCGTGACGAGTACACCACCCTCGGCGAGGTCTCGGATCGCATTATGAGCACCTCTGTTGACCTCGAGTACCGGTTCACGCCAGTCTCAATTCCTATTCCGACTGACTCCAAGTGGCTCGACTTTGACATCCCCAAAAACATTGGAGAGGCCAAGGGGTCCGTGTGGGATGCACTTGGCGTCGCCGAACGTGCGAGGGTGTCTACACTCGACTTGTTCGCGGTAGACGAAAGCGCGAGCGTGCAGGTATGTGCCCGCCTGTACTAATGACTCGCACACTGCCACGGTGAACAGGCGACGCTGTTCAAGATGGGAGAGCGCCTGATTGCGGAAAACGCTGGTGTGGACGAGGCGACGTACAAGTTGCCAAACAAGCACTACATCCCCGTGGACATGAAGTATATCGGCGTGGACAACCTGACACCGTGAGTGATGTTTGTCTTGCTTTGTCACGCTTCTGCTTTCTCTTCGCACGCGATGACGTCTGAGATCGGCTGATCGCGGCCGAGATCGGGAGGCAGTGAGTGCTTTTCATTGACCCGGTTATCCCCCGATTGGCTCCTGGCGATGCGACGGCGGCGAAGATGCGATGACGCCGGTGGCACGTTCGATTCAGAACCCCATTACGTCAGTCATTTGCCCCCATCGGGCTCTACTGCGCGCGATACCGGCACTGCGCATCGACGTTCCCGTCAGCGTGGGACTGCCCACTGACGTGCGCTCATGCCATCCAAGGCGCGTGGCCCTCCAGTTGTCATGCAACCGGGCGAACTTGTCCACTTGCTGCGCAACTAATTTGTGTGAAACGGCAATGCCACCTCAGGTGCCGAGCCCGTGGATCGTAGCCCACATTTGGTGTGTATGGTTGGGATAGTCCCGCGAATCAGCCGAGTATTGTTAGGGAGTCGCGGGATGGACTGCGCTGCATTATATGAACGGGCCAAGCTCGCTAGCTACGAGGGTGCTTCCCAACCGGAGAGTCCCTCAATCTTGTTCTTTTGCTCGGCGTGCTATTTCTATTGTCATTTTCCCTCGCCGTGAAGTTGGCGCGCGGCGTCTATCTCGCAAGGATGGGGAACCCAGAAGTGGGGGTCATCTTAGTGTGGGGAAAGCGGACACGTTGCGTCTGCGTGCGATGCTAACCTCCGTCTGCAGTGCAAAAGCAGAGGTCTTCGTGCCGGTGGCAGCACCGAGGTGAGTGACCATGACGCACTGGTCCCAATAAGTCGCCTCTGACGTCAACCGGGCACGCTGCAGCGGTTTGATTTCCGCCACGATCTCGCGTAAACAGACGTAATCACACTGCGTCATTCACTTCTACCCATCGTCTTGACGACCCCGGTAAATGTCTGCATTGTCTCTTGTCTTGTTCGTTGCACTGTCCTCGATAGTGGGACGGGAAATGTCTTGGCTGGGGTGAATGCGCGGCATGGAGGGTATTCGGGTCGGGACGAGGTGTACCGTCGACAGTGCAATGCAGTGTGTTTGTGCGATAATGGATTGTATGACATCATAGACCGGCAAGAGCCGATATCTGAGATCTGGGGTTGAACAGATTTTGATAGAGGTAAATATATACAAGTTGTGTCATCGAGTTTGGATCCACCAACTACCGGGCGCGACGACTCTTGGAACCGCCCGCTCAGGCCCATCGCCGACGACGACAACGACGCACAAGCACCTCGGTGACTACGAAGACGCACGATGGCCGGTGATCACAAGTGTCCAGTCTGCCAAGCCACCTTTACTCGCCCCCAACATGTAGCACGACACATGCGATCGCGTATGTACCCACTCTGGTTGCTCCACCCTCTTTTGACGCTCGCTCACCACTGACAATCCAGACACGGGCGATCGCCCTTACAAATGCCAATACTGTGGAGATCAGTTCGCGCGGAGGTACGCACAGGCTCCACTCGACCCCCCTTGCAAGGGCTTACTCGTCCCGCCTTTTTTAGTGACCTGCTCGCCCGCCACATCAATAAATGCCATGCCAACGAAAAGCCACCTCCCAATACCGTTGTGGGCAGCCGCCGAAAGGGCTCTGCGGTCGCATCCCGCGCGACGACGTCCAAGCAGGCCTGCGACCAATGCGTCCAGTCCAGTCTCCCATGTGACGGTTCGAACCCGTGCTGTACGTCACTCCCCTTCTTGTCTGCGTCCTCCTTCTCACCGTCGTTGCCTTGTGTGCTTCTTCTCTGCGCCCGGATCTTGCAGCCAAGTGCGTGTCTCGCAAGTGTCGCTGTACATATGTCAAGTTCCATCGGCAAACCGCCCCGAGTGGTCCCGGTCACTGCCCTCCTCGGTCCCCTTCCTCCTCGTCCCCGCTCGCCTCGCGGTTGCCATCTCACCTCGACGAATTCGTCCTGGGTCCCCCGCCGACAGCGTCGTCTCTCGGTTCGTTCCCCAACTCGGATCAGATGTTCAATACCCCGTTTACCTTTAACCCCGCCGCCCCCGCTTACCCTGCCAACTGGACGGCTCCGGACATGTCCCAGATGCCCTTTTCCATGCCATCGGAAGCGGACATGACTGCAAAATACCGCGCGCAGGCCGAATTCCTGCGACGGAGTGGGCCATCCCTACTCTCAGGTGGCTCTTCTACGCTGCTCCCGAGTGTGTATCCCGCCCAGACACACCAGACGCCATCGAGCAACTGGTACCCTGCCTGGGGTGAATCTGGAACTTACCCCCCCTTGGACGATACCAAGCCATACGATGGCATCGCGAGGACACACTCATTTACATCCTCTGAGCCGCCCTCGCTCTCACCTGAAGTGTATGGTGCTAGTCTTATTGGCTCTGCCTACCGCCCCAGGAGGGTGTCTTTGGATTTCAGCGATAGCAGTAGTGCAACGTCCCAATCTGTCCCTTCTAGCGCTGCCTCATCGAACGTGCATCTTCCTCTGCCAGGGAGCGAGATGTATGAGAGTCATTCGGAGGAGATGCAGAACCAAACCCAGGATGCCCATGTACTACAACATCATCGCCGGAGCTCGATGCCCTCATCCCTGCCGCCTTCCTTTACTGGTCTGACCCAGTCGTCTGAGCCACATCCGCCACAACAACATCCGCATCGTGGCGAAGGCGGGTTCTCGTCTGCGTTTGGTCTCATGACCATCGGTGACCCCAATGGATTACCGTTCTTTTCTAACCTCGGTGTGGGCGTACTTCCACACTCGCCGAATGCGACGCCGATGCCAACGCGCGTACAACATCAACATGCTGCACATCTTTCGCATGCAGGGCGCGACCGAGGGGTGTCGCTCAGTGCGTTGCCGACGCCGCGGGTAACCAAGGAGACCTCCGACGCGCGGGAGCTCAAGGACATGTGGAAGACGTATATGCGATCGCCGTTGAGCGGGTCGCCAGGGACGACGGTTGCGCACGATGGATCGTTACCAGTATCGACGTCGGTCCCCCACACGCAGATGCAAGCACAGATGCCGCAGTCGCCATCGGGTCAACGACGGCGTGTAAGGGTGTCATCGCTACCGAGCGTGACGCCAACGGTAGAAAAGGGTCCGTGGATGGCGCATGGGCATGGACATGGACATGGTGCGCCTGGTGACGACTTGAAGAGTTACGAGGCGGCTGTGAACGCGCGGAATGCGCCGCTCAAGCTGAATCTGGTGCCGAGACGGAGGGGGACGCGGCCAAGTGTAAGCGGGAGTGGAAGTCCGCAGATGGAGGATATGAGTGTGCCTTCATTATCTGCTTCTGCCTCTGCGGGGGCAGGCCAACCGGATCACATAGATCAGCAAGGGATCAGTCGACCCTCGAGTTCGAGTTCGAGCTCGTCGTTGGCGCAGGCGTTTACGGTACCCATCTCGCAGCATCCGCCTACGCACTCGTATCACCACCAAAGTCAAAGTCAACATCCAACCCACGGTCACCAGCTGCACCACGCACCATCACACACATATACACACCATGCGCCGACGTCGGTGTCGGGATTGGTAAAGCCCCCGCCGATGCAGGGTGCGTCGATTTCACTGCCGATTCCACCATCAATGTCCATGTCTGGGATACACTCGGGGTCCCATTCGCATTCGCACTCACACTCGCACTCGGTCACCTTTGCTTCTGCTTCCTCGACGTCCCTTCCATTGGACGCGTCCACGGGCGGTTCGAGTTCGCGCGCGTCGAGCGTGACGAGCGATGGGAGCCACGGAACGGGTACCGGTGGGAGTGGGAGCGACAGCGAGATGTTGACACGGCCGTCGTTTAAGCGGTATGCCTCGCAGACGCTGGGACCGACGAGCAGTAAGCGGGCGTTGGTCGAGCGACCGGGTGGGTCCAAGAGTGTGAAGCGGGAAAAGGGACGTGGTGAGCAGATGGAAGTAGTTGGGAAGGGAGAGAGGGAGGGTGCGGATGCGGATATGGGGTCGCCTGGGTCGAGACCGATTGTCGGGCTTCCAGAGCGGGCGAAGCGGGGCTAGACCCTCCTTTGCCGGTGTGGAGGCGGGTGTTTTTCCGGGTGCCTGGGAGGACCGTGGTCGGGACCCATGTTCCACGGTGTTGGATTTTTCTTTCTGGTTTTTCGTTTTTTGGTTGCACTTTGGCTCTTTTCTTTGGCTCTATAATACGTTGTTACCCATTTGATGTATATACTGTACATACGTTTGGATCGCGAATGAGCGATCTAGAGAAAAAACAATCGTATTGGGGACGTTTTGAACTTTCCGGGTCCCGGCGTTACTCGACTTTCGGGATTTGGCGCCCTTGACCTGCATTCTTCTGCGGTGAGTGACCGTCAGTACTTCAAGTTCGACTCGGAGGCGTTAGTAGGACTTGGGTCATCATCGACTCCGGGTTGGCTCGGTCGGGATCAAATGGTGTGCTCATGTGTCAACACGATACACGACCACAGATCACAGATAAGGGTGCCAATGTAATCTGTATCGATTCTGCGGTCACCGGGTACTATTTAATTATTGGGTTCACTGACCCCACTCACACTGAAGTTGCTGCCCAATGGAAATTGGCAAGGATCTTTGCTCGAGAGTATCGACTCACTGTTCTATTGTAGGCGTTACCGGAACTGCTCTCGCCAATAACCTGCAGTGTAGAACAGTGCAAGCGAATTCACTCTGTCAAGCATCAACGCAAACCGTTCAAGTCGTATGATGCGCAAGTTGCCGGTATCGCACAACTGTACGTCACGGTCGCCCTTTTTGTCCGACTCGGTTTCGTTGATACACCGGATAGGATATGATATGTATAAAACTACAAGGGGACTCCGCAGCTTCGCTAGCCTTTTCGACTCTCGC